>CAUYON010097000.1:0-10480 GCA_963573935.1 Arctocebus calabarensis
GCCGGGCGTTGTAGCGGGTGCCTGTAGTCCCAGCTACTTGGGAGGCGGAGGCAGAAGACTTGCTTGATCCCAGGAACTGGAGGTTGCTGTGAGCTGTGACGCCACAGCACTCTATCCAGGGTGACAGCTTGAGGCTCTGTCCCAAAGAAAACTGGGGCATTTGAATAAAAATGTTATACAAATTAGGGTGTATTTGTAAGTATTTGATTTGTAAGTATTGATTAAAATAGTAGAAAACATTAAAAATCTTTTGGAGTGAAATTTGGAAATTTTGTGGTAGTCTCTGTGAAATTGAGACAGTATATGGTGCCTTTAGTTAGACACCCATTGCCGTACATAGTTGACTTCTAGGCTGAGATGACAAGTTGGGATGACAGTTAACTTGCATTGTATATTATTTGTAAGTGATGTACAAATTTCTAAATTATAATTTGTTTCCGCAGTCAGAAAGCTTCTTCACTACCTCCTATTGTAGGATCCAGAAAGTCAAAAGGGAGTGTAAGTATCAGATACTTTCCTCATTAATGTTCTATATTTTTATCTGACACAGAAAGACTGTCCTTTGGGTTGCAATTAAGTTCAAAGACATAAAACTTAGCCGCCTTGTGGTATATCAGCAATTATGGGAAATAGCACTAGAACTTTAATATTACAATTAAGGTCCTAAAAGAGAGCTGACATTTTTAGAAAGTAGACTTCAAAATGTTTTTCCTTGTATGTACACCTGATATAATTTATGTTTAAAATTTGAGCTGAAAAACTATAGTTTGTGTATTATATAGTTCTTATAAGAACCACTATATTTGGTCACATCAGTGGTCTGTCCAGTCTTGTTTTCAATCTCTGATGAAAACTAAAAGGGAAGTTTTGGTAAGAGAGTGGTAATCCTCAGTTATATTCCTCTAAAAGATTGAGAATCATTCCCAATATTTAGTTCCCCCTCAGAGTATTTTTCATCTATCATTAATTCATTATTTGCTAATTCAGTAAACATTTATTTATTTGTGTTTTTAAATAAGATTTACTGCTTTATTGCTCTTGATGGTAAATTAAAATGTTTTAGAAATAAAGTTAACAGTAAACATTTATTAAATACCTATTTTGTGGGAACTGTGGCAAGGATGTACCAGTAATAGGTAATTTCTTTTTCCTTTTTGGAGACAGAGGCTGAGTCTGTTGCCCTGACTAGGCAGGGCAGTGGGATCATCCAATCATCCATTGTAGCTCACTGCAAATTCAAACTCCTGGGCTTAAGTGATTCTCCTGCTGTAGCCTTCCAAATGGAAGGTTTCCAGTGTGCCACCGCACCCACCTTATTTTTCCATTCTTGGTAGAGACTGGTCTTGGTCTTGCTCAGGCAGATCTGTAATTCCTGGGCCCAAGCCATCCTCCTTCTTCTACCTCTCGGAGTGCAAGGATTACAGACATGAGCAACTGCGCCCCATCATGGTAATTTCTTAGCTTATTTGTATAGTTAGTCAGTACTCCCTTATGGGGACGCATTTCTCATCATGCTTGAGTATTGCTCAAGATTTGCCAGATCAGATATTTCTGACTGAGGCTTCTCTTTCTTTTCATTCAATTGAATTGCCTGTCAAGTTGTGATCAGAACTGATTTGTCATCTCCTACCACATCCTGTGCTAACTAAATGACATTCCATTTTTTGGTGTTTTGTAAAATAAGTGATTGCTGGGCAAAGATACTATTTCCTAATGATTTAGATCTTTCCCTGCCCACTTTTTTTTTGTCCCGTTATGTGAAATTACTGGAAAAAAGAAAAGTAATTTTGTGTGAGTGAGTAGTAATGAATTCAGGACAACAAACAGACTTTATTAACCACTCATTTGCTGAGACTCTAATACTTTTTTTTTTTTTTGAGACAGAGTCTCACTTTGTAGCTCTTGGTAGATTGCTCTGGTGTCATAGCTCACAGCAACCTCCAACTCTTGGGCTCAAGAGATCCTCTTGCCTCAGCCTCTCCAGTAGCTGGGACTATAGGCACCCACCACAATACCCAGCTACTTTGTAAAGACGGAGTCTGCTCTTACTCAGGTTGGTCTTGAACTCCTGAACTCAAGCAATCCACCCACTTCAGCCTCCCAGAGTGCTAGGATTATAGGCCTGACTGAGCAACTGGGCTCTGGGCCCTCTAGTACTATTTTTGACAAAGCTGTTGCCCTCAGGCAACTTACAATCTAATTAAAATCAAGAAGACAGTTTGAAAAGGTAACAAGCAAGCTAGACCTAAACATTAAATCTGTGGTAAGATTAGTAAATGTGAGAGAGAGAGAGAAGGAGTCAATGTACAGTGTCAGGAGTTCACAGAGGAAGGTGAATTTGAGCTATGCCTTTGAGGACTCTTTCAGATTCGAGTCAAAGTAGATAAAGGGAAAGGGATTTCCGATCAAAGGGATGCGTGAGGAAGGGAAAGACGTGGGCATGTGGCAAAATCAGCACCCTGGCTGTTACTTAGTGAACACTCCAGGGCTCAATACTGAGCCAAGCTCTTTACAGGGAAGATTTATTTAATCCTTTGCTTCAAGGCAAGTACCTTGGTGATCTGAATTTAAAAAGGAAATGAGGAACAGGAAGTATAAAGAGTGAGAGTAAAGTTCCCATTGGGCAAATAGCTGGGGAGGGCCTGCAGGGAGCTTCAGTGCATCCCTCAGGCTGCCCAGAACAGAGGGTCCATTCTCGTGTGCCTGAAAGGGTAGGTGGTGGCAGTTTTTATATGACCTTGAACCCTGTAACGAAAAGTCTCATCTTTATCCTTGAGTAAAGAGCATCCCATGAGAGTGCTGCAGGTGAGAATATTAATCCCAGTCCCCTTTAGGAATGGCAGATCTTCTATGGAGACAAAGACTTAACGTGGTGAAAAGCCCTAGATGAGTTGTTGGTTAGTGAAGGAATTGCAATTGCCTTGGTATAAAGTGCTAAGAGTGTATACTAGGGAGGTGGCAGGAAGTGATTATTGTTCATGAAGAAACAAATAAGTTGCTTGGTGACTGGATACATGGGATTAATGGAGAGATTGGGGCCAAAGATAACTGTAGGTTTTCGAGCTTGGATGCTTGAGAAATTGGTAATTCTGTGGCCAAGAAGAGGGCAGTCAGAGGAAAGAATGACCTACTTCATTTCAAATATGTTAATTTGGAAGTGTATGTAGGAAATCTAGTTGAAACAGAGTGTCAAGCAGTTGTAAATGAAAGCACGGAGGCCTGATAAGGACATTAGGACTAAAGTTGGAGATTTGACTATTCACATAAACGGGGTTAGTGAAGGAGGAGCATCACTCCCAGCACTGGGTACAGCCTGCCGGAGCAGACCTCACTGGTGCTGTTGAGTGAGAGGGTGTGTGAGAGGGAGCCTAGGGGGAGATGCTGCTGTGAGAATCACGGAGGGCCCAGGCTTGAGGCAACAGGTGTGTAGAAGGAGAGCAGTGAGCAGAATTTCACTCAATAAAGCTCATAATTTTAGGGTTTGGAAATTGTATTTTGTTTTCTTGTTTTCTTTAGGACTTTGTGGCAGAAGCCCTTCCTTGTACTGTACAAATATTAGCTTGTTAATTCTCACACTACAGCTGGAGGATGATGGTTAAACAGAGACCCAGTATAATTGAGTAACTGACCTCAGGTCATGGGGAAGGTCAGTGTCAGAACCAAGATCATGACTCAACTCTTTGCATTCACACTTACTGAACTTTGGAATTATGTGTTTACTACTATGTTCTAAAATTCAAAAATCTAAATTTTTCATTAAAAATGTGCACTGTGCTTCCTGCTTTAAAATAAATGCATTTCCTTTTAAAATTCAGGTACACACATATCATTTTCTTTCTTGCCCACTTATTTGGAAGATTTTTCGAATCTGTACTGTGAATACTGATTCCTCTTGATCAGTGATTCTCAACCTTCCTGAAGCCATGGCCCTTTAATACAGTTCCTGTGGGTTGCGACCCACAGGTTGAGCCCCGCTGCTCTAGATGATTGGACTTGCCTTGTGTCTGGCATGGTATTAAGCCCCTGGGAGACAGTGATAAGCAGAAAGTCATGACACTTTATCTGATGCTCATGAGGTTTACTTGAGGAAGCAAAGGATAAACAGACGATTCCCCAAATCAATGTATAATTCATTACAAAGTATGATAAAAGTTAAGGGAACGTACAGAGTAGTATGAAAGACCATAAAAGGAGAACATATTTAGATAGGTGTGTCAGGAGAGGCTTCATTGAAAAGTCACCTTTTAAGAAAAAGCTCAATGTGTACTTCCATTCCATGGAAAGCAAAGACTCAAAATTATCAAGTGTATTTCCATGCCATGCCTTTTTAAAACTAAAACGATAGCAGTTTGTTCCTCTTTCCACAGTGTTCCCGCAGCACTCTGCATTCACCCACTCAGGCAGTCATCCCTTCGGGTGTGTTTAGTGAGCCCTTACGGGGAGGCAGGAGCTACTCTGGGGACCAAGCCAGTGTACAGAGGTGAAGAGACAGACCAGCACTCAGAGCTTGTGGAGCTTCATTCTCGTTCATGTGTGTGTGTGGGGAGGTGGTGGGGGGAACAATGGGAATAGATAGACAATCAAAATGTAAATAAGTACACAGGTGATTTCAGATGATGGTAAGCATGGCGAGGAAAATAAAATGTAACAGGGCCCAAATTTGTATAACGTTCTCTGAATCCGAGACCTTGATGCTAGATAGAAGCCAGTCATTCAGGAATAAAGCAGAGTGGGTGGGGAGAGCACCCAAAGCAGAGGAAACAGTTACACATGCCCTTGGTAAAGAGCCTGGCATGCTAGGAGGGTAGGAGGAGGGCAGGGTGGTCAGAGCTGAAATAGGAGAGGTGGGGAGGGCCCAATCACACAGGGTGTGCAGGGAAGAGTGGATTTTATTTCACAATGAGGCACCACAGGAGGGAGGTAAGGGGGAGATGATGTCATTTGATTTACACATTTAAAGCCTCATTCTGAGAGAAGTGGCTTAGGGCCAGAATAGCAGTAGGAGGCAGTGGGATGGCTGGAGTCCAGGCATGTGATGCAGGGCCTTGCAGAGGTGGCCGCAGGGGGGATAGGTGTCTGTTAGGATCCTCTGCAAGGTACTGTCATTGATTGATTTGTCCGCCTGGCACCTATTCATCAGGTGCGTGTTGTGTCCTGCATAATGTTCTGGTGCTTCCAGGTCCAGGTTCCCAAACACTCAGTGTGGAAGTCGCATTCTAGAGCAGTGATTTTCAGGACGTGTGCTGCGGAACACTGGTGTGCAGACAGAGGGTCTTAGGTGTGCCATGGAAATTTAAAAAATCATTTCTTAAATTATTTTCAAAAGAAGTTCAAAGCTCAGTAAATATATTGTTTTTGCTTTTTTTATTGGATCAACATAATCTAAGTGTGCCAGAAGTTTAAGCATAGGTTCAAGGGGGCTGTGAGATAAAAAAAGGTTGAAAAACACTGTTTTAGAGGGACACAAATATACATTTGATAGCCATGAGGGATAAGCTTAATGAAAAATGTATCAAGATATGGGAAGAGAGAGTGAGAAAGGTGCTGTTTCAGCTGGGTAGGTGGGAAGGCCTCTTTTAGGAGGTTCCTTTTATGCAGAGGAGAATAAGCCCTGCACAATGGCTGGTGCCTGTAGGTGCTCACTGCTCCTGGTGGGTGCTCGCTGCACCTGTTGGGTGCTTGCTGCACCTGGTAGATGCTCTCTGCTCACTGAGCCTGGTAGGTGTTCACTGTATCTGGTAGTGCTCACTGTGCCTGGTAGTGCTCACTGAGCCTGGTAGGTGTTCACTGCACCTGGTAGTGCTCACTGTGCCTGGTAGGTGTTCACTGCATCTGGTGGTGTTCACTGCATCTGGTAGTGCTCACTGAGCCTGGTAGTGCTCACTGAGCCTGGTAGTGCTCACTGTGCCTGGTAGGTGTTCACTGCATCTGGTAGTGCTCACTGTGCCTGGTAGTGCTCACTGTGCCTGGTAGGTGTTCACTGCACCTGGTAGTGCTCACTGAGCCTGGTAGTGCTCACTGAGCCTGGTAGGTGTTCACTGCATCTGGTAGTGCTCACTGAGCCTGGCTGGAGCTCAATACACCTGCTGAGGGCATATGTGTAAGCCTGGCAGTGAGCCGCTCAGGGAGAACATTGTATGCTGGTAAATCCAAAGTCACAGGTTTGATTTTTAACAGGAGGAGTAATTTACTCCTTTCCTTTAATTAATTGGTTCTCTGGAGAATGCACGGATTTTATAGATCATTAGCCACCAGGCAGGGAGAAGAGGGGCTGTGAGTGAAGGGGGCTGTGTAGGGAGGGCTTAGTTTCCAACCTCAGAAACTACTGCCAGATCAACTGGAAAAGTGTCCAGAACTCATGATGCAAATCTAAAGGGACACAGGACTAGAGTTTTAGAAGTTTATTTTCCACACACAGCTTTCTAGGAATTGTTCTATTGTATAAAGAAGGGAGTGTGGGTGGGGCCTGATAGAACTTACAAAAACAAAAGCCAAACAAACAGCTGAGTCAAAGTTGCCATAGTCTGCACTGGGGCAGCTGCACGTGAGAGTTGGCAGTACCCAGTCTACGGGGAAGGAGGGTGGGTAGCAAGTGTCTCTGGAGGATGAGCACACCCTTTCAGAACGGCCAGGGGACAGACCGGTGCCTAGTGCGACAAGATCAGAAGCCACTCTTTAGTGGGAAGAATCACAGACATTAGGAAGGTGAAAACATTAGCCTTGAAAACAAAAGGAAGATATAAGTGAATAATCTTAAATTAAATTCTACCAAGCTCAAAAAATAAACCAATCAGTGGATGGTTGTCTTCTCGCTTCAATGAGACACCACATAGAGTCAAAGCACCCTCTAGTGGAAAAGATGTAACATTAGAGAACTATTTGAAAGTTAAAGGCTAAATAATCTTTTTTTTTTTTTTTTTTTTTTTTTTAAAATACAGGGGCTGGATTCGAACCCACCAGCTCAGGTGTACGTGGCTGGCGCCTTAGCCTGCTGAGCCACAGGCGCTGAGCCAAGGCTAAATAATCTTTTTGTTGTCCTTATAACCATTTGGCCAATGCATCTATGATTAGTAGTTTGCAGGAGCAAATGTTTTGATTTCTAAGGATTTGATAAAAAGACCTGTGTGGTTATCCAATTATTACAAAGTCACTGTGAAGCAAATGGTAACATATAAAGATAAATTCCACATACCGGCCAAACTTCACTTTACCATGGAAAAAACTGAGTCCTGTGTGGGTAACGAGGGCTTCTCCCTCTTATCACTGCCAGGTATACAAATTAGAGGGATGCCAGCTGGATTCAGGATCTGGTCCCCTGCTTATAATGTTTTCTGGGTGAACAGCTGAAATATACACGTTGTGCTAGCTGTTCAGTTAGGCAAGTCTCTCCCAAAATTGTTTTAAAGTTTTTTTTTTTTTTGAGATAGAGTCTCGCTTTGTTGTGCTGGGTAGAGTGCTGTGGCACCATAGCTCACAGCAACCTCAAATTCTTGGCCTCCTAAGTATCTGGGACTACAGGCACCTGGCCGAACACCTGGCTAGTTTTTACAGCTGGGCTCTCACTCTTGCTCAGGCTGGCCTCAAACTCCTGAGCTCAGGGGATCACATGCCTCAGCCTCCCAGAGTGCTGGGATTACAGCCTGAGCCATTGTGCTCAGCCTTAAAACTTGATATTTTTGTGTATGTTTTTGGCATGTTTTGGGGGGCTGGAAATGGGCTTATTGTGGTAAGGAAAGAAACCTGAGTTGATGAGATCTTGTTTTTTTATTTGTTTGTTTGAGCCAGAGGCTGAAATGCACGTGAGGCAAAAGGTAGGATGTAGCTGGAATTTCTCTCTGTTGGGTCTTTGATCTCTGTGAAGAATGAAACCGTGGACTATGTGAATAAATGAAAGGACAGAGTTTGTTGAAAGAAAGACTGACAAGAGAGATAGATAAGTGAAAGAGAGGGAACAGATGCTCTGTCAGCAAAGGAGGGAGAATCCCAAGTGCAAAGCCCACATGGCAGTGGTTCTCAACCTTCCTAATGCCGCGACTGTTTCATACAGTTCCTCATGTTTTGGTGACTCCCGACCATAAAATTATTTTCAATGCTACTTCATAACTGTAATTTTGCTACTGTTATGAATTGTAATGTAAATATCTGATATGCAGGATGCATTTAGGCGACTCCTATGACAGGGTTGTTTGACCCCCCAAAGGGGTCACAACCTACTGGTTGAGAACCATTGGTCTAGGGATTATATACTTTCCTATCCTATGGCCAGGAAGGTTTGGAGAATGTATGTCTGGAGCATGCCATAATTGGCCAGGAATCTGCAGGCAGAAAATAATCCTAAAATTAGCAAAGGAATGGGGTCCTTGCAGTCCTTGCCCCAGTGGGGGCAGTAGAGTGTATGCTTCCTTCTCCAGGAGGAACCATGCGACGAGATACTATCAGGCTGCTTTTTTGTGACCCTGCTTGAGCTCAGCAAATGCAGCCTGGAAAGGGCCTGTTCATGCCTAGAGAAGGGGTTCTGTGATGAGGCTGACTTCTGAGCTCACTCAGGCCTAGAAAATGAGGGTCCTTTCTAACCATGAATTGGGGAACTCTGTATCAAGGACAGTGGTTAAAGCATCGTGTAGGGTCTAGTTTCTTTATAGGACACCCTGTTTCTTTTTTTTTTTTTGAGACAGAGCCTCAAGCTGTCACCCTGGATAGAGTGCTGTGGCATCGCACAGCTCACAGCAACCTCCAATTCCTGCGCTCAAGCGAGTCTCTTGCCTCCACCTCCCAAGTAGTTGGGACTACAGGCACCCGACACAACACCTGGCCATTTTTTTGGTTGCAGCCATCATCATTGGCAGGCCCAGGCTGGATTTGAATCCACCAGCTCAGGTGTACGTGGCTGGCGCCTTAGCCTGTTGAGCCACAGGCGCCGAGCCTAGGCTGTTTCTTGATTCCTTCCACTTTCCCATGCAGCCATAATTTGCTCCTCCTGGGATGCCTGTTTCAGGGAGCCAAGCTATAAAACATTGAAAGTTGCTTCTCATGCTTTGAGTATTGAAATACTACAGTGTAATAGGAAAATTAGACCTTGAAGAAGTTAATTCTTTATATATATGAAATGGGGAAATTAATACTTATTTATAAATTTGGTCAATATTTGTGTTAATATGTATATAGCACATAAATGGTACTCTATATTTTGTCTACTGATGTAGCTGTATGAGATGACAGAACTCCCCAATCTCCTATGTCCTGCAAATACCGATGACTATCCATTTAATCAAGTTACAAAAAAAAGATGATCCTTCCTTCTCTTGATCTTTCCCTCTCTTTTACTAACCATATATAATTTATTTATAAATCACATATAATCTATAAGTATATAAAACAAATATACTTTATATATCATGTAATTTCTTTTTTCTTTAAAAGACAAGGTCTTGTTATGTTGCCCAGGCTGGTCTTGAACTCTTGGGCAATCCTGTTGCCTCAGCTTCCTGAGTATTACATGTTTATGCTATCAAGCTTGAATTCTCATATTATCAACACTTTAGATGAATCAACCTTTCTCTCTTTTTTAAAAAGAAAAGCACACGCTTTTTTCTTTTTTTCAAAAGAGAAGCATGAAAATTAATTTCAGGGTTCTTTTTGGAGACAGGTCTTGGTCTTTTGCCTAGGCTGCAGTGCATAGCTTACTGCAACCTCAAATTCCTGGGTTCAAGTGATCCTTCTGTTTCAGCCTCCCAAGTAGCTGAGACTGTGAGTGCACACCAACATGCTTTGCTAATTTTTCTATTACTAGTATTATTATTATTATTATTTGTAGAGATAGAGGACTCACTGGATTGCTCAGGCTGTTCTTGAATTCTTGGCCTCAAGTGCTCCTCCCACCTTGGCTTCCCAAGATACTGAGATTTCAGGTGTGAGCCACCACACCCAGCCTATTTTCAATTTTCTGAATTTAAGGCAAATTTTTCCCCACTTAGTTTAGTTTACTTTTTACTCCAGACTGTCTAGAGATTAGTTATTACTCAGCAGTTGAATGCATGAGTGGAGTGAGTGTCTATAGTGAGTGTCTAATATATGTGCTGGGTGGTTATTTGAATCACCTTGTCTTCCTTAGCACTCCAAAATTACCTTGAAATTTCAAGTGTCCCTGTCAGAAATGTGATACATCATTAACTTCTCTGTATATTGAACAAGAAAGGTGACTTTTGGCTCTGAGCCTACGGCTCAACCAGCTAAAACACCAGTCACATACACCTGAACTGGCGGGTTTGAATCCAGCCCCAGTCCACCAAACAACAATGGTGGCTGCAACCAAAAAATGGCCAGGCATTGTGGTGGGTGCCTGTAGTCCCAGCTACTTGGTAGGTGGAGGCAAGAGACTTGCTTGAGCCCAGGAATTGGAGGTTGCTGTGAGCTGTGATGCCACAGCACTCTATCCAGGGTGACAGCTTGAGGCTCTGTCTCAAAAAAAAAAAAAAAAAAA
>CAUYON010097001.1:0-22099 GCA_963573935.1 Arctocebus calabarensis
ATTCCAATCCCAAACCCAGCAGAAGAAAAGAAATAACCAAAATCAGAGCAGAATTAAATGAAATTGAAAACAAAAGAATTATACAACAGATCAATAAATCAAAAAGTTGGTTTTTTGAAAAGGTCAATAAAATAGATAAACCTTTGGCTAACCTAACCATGAAAAAAAGAGTAAAATTTCTAATTTCATTAATCAGAAATGATAAAGACAAAATAACAACATATTCATCAGAAATTAAAACAATCCTTAATGACTATTACAAGAAACTTTATTCTCAGAAACATGAAAATCTGAAGAAAATTGACCAATACTTAGAAACAAGCCACTTCCCAAGACTCAGCCAGAATGAAGTGGAAATTTGGAACATGCCTATATCAAGTTCTGAAATAGCATCAACTATACAAAATTTCCCTAAAAAGAAAAGCCCAGGACCAGAAGGGTTCATGTCAGAATTCTACCAAACCATTAAAGAGGAACTAGTATCTATATTACTCAACCTTTTCCAAAATATAGAAAAAGAAGGAATACTACCCAACACATTCTATGAAGCAAACATCACCTTGATCCCCAAACCAGGAAAAGAGCCAACAAGAATAGAAAATTATAGACCAATATTACTAATGAATATCAATGCAAAAATATTCAACAGGATCCAGCAAAACATCAAACAAATTATACACCGTGACCAAGTGGGTTTTAGCCCAGGGTCTCAATGCTGATTCAATATACATAAATCTATAAATATAATTCAGTTCATAAACAAATGAAAAAAGAAAGACCATATGATTCTCTTAAATGATGCAGAAAAATCTTTTGATAGTATCCAGCATCCCTTCATGATCATAACACTTAAGGAAATTGGTATAGAAGGAACATTTCTTAAACTGATAGAGCCCATCTATGGCAAACCCACAGCCAATATCATATTGAATGGAGTTAAATTGAAATCATTTCCACTCAGATCAGGAACCAGCCAAGGTTGCCCATTGTTTCCACTGCCCTTTAAAATTGTAATGGAAGTTTTAGCAATTGCAATTAGGGAAGATATGGTGATTAAGGGTCTCCAAATAGGGTCAGAAGGGATCAAACTTTCACTCTTCATAGATGATATGATTGCATACCTGGAAAACACTAGGGATTCTACTATAAAACTCTTAGAAGTGATCAAGGAATACAGCAGTGTCTTAGCTTACAAAATCAACACTCATAAATATCTAGCCTTTATATATACTAACAACAACCAACCTGAAAAAACAGTCTATTCCATTCACAGTAGTGCCAAAAAAGATGAAATATTTGGGCATTTACCTAACAAAGGACATGAAAGATCTCTATAAAGAGAACTATGAAACTCTAAGAAAAGAAATAGGTAAACATGTCAACAAATGGAAAAACATACCATGCTCATGGCTGGGAAGAATCAACATTGTTAAAATGTCCATACTACCCAAAGCAATATACAATTTTAATGTAGTCCTTATTGAAGCTCCATTGTCATACATTAAAATTCTTGAAAAAATAATACATCATTTTATATGGAATCAGATATAATTATAATATCACTAAGGTACCTGTTGTAATAGTATAGTTAATTTTATTTTTTAGTCTTCTTAATTTTTGTTGTCTACATAGCAAGCAATTTAATACAGTGTCCCTAGACCAAATTCTACTGCAAAGATACATTCATCAAGTAGCTTTATCATGCATGTTTTGATTAAAACTAATATCTTTGTTTTTGAGTCTGAAGCAAACTGTTTTTGTATTACCTTTGTAAGCAGTATAAAGACTTCAGCATGACCACTAAGTTAACCTCAGAAATATCTATTTGAAAAAATTTTCAATTTTTGTTGGCTCTATTTTTGCTAACAAATTTGTACTAGTAAGCTACTTACTTGTAGTACTCTTTCATGGAGAGTATCTGTCTTTTTCAAATCTCTTGTGCTATCTTTACCAAATTAAGGACATCTTGGCTCTGAGACACAGCACACAGCTATGTTTATTGGTAGTATTGACGAGGGAAGATGAATCCAATGAGTGAGGACAGAAGCAAAGTTGTTATATGGAAAGTATAGAGTATGCAATGTATTTTAGTGCAAAAGAATTTCTTTTGACATTTCTTCAATTCAGTTTTTTTTCCTTTCATGTTAAGATATTAGAAAATATGTAACCATAGTATACTAAAGCCAATTATTTTAAAAGAATCCTTCAAGTACATTTTTTTAACTGAGATAATGATACTGAAAAAAATGTGTGAAACATGGATGGAGCCAAGAATTAAATTCCAAAAGAAATGTGACTACTAAAATGAATCAAGGTAAGATGCTAAATATTTTAGGACTATAGAAAAGAAATTATGTCAATATTTTCAGAGAAGATAGGTGATATTGAAGAAAAATGTTTTATGTAATCAATTATACTAGGTAGACTCAAAGAAATGGATACACAATTGGGACTATTGGGTGGCACCTGTAGCTCAAAGGAGTAGGCCGCCGGCCCCATATGCTGGAGGTAGCAGGTTCAAACTCAGCCCCAGCCAAAAAAAAAAAAAAAGAAAGGTTGAAACTATTATATTTTTTCAATGGATTATTCATAATTTTTCTAGGTTTAAGAAAGAGCAATTAATTAAATACTAAAAATAAAAACATTATAAAGAAACATCAAACTTATGATTGAAATAAAAACGAGAATGGGAGTAGGAATAATTTGACTTTGGATAAATCCATTCCACTTCATTTTATTGTTAGGGACTGGCGGACAACAAGCTGAGATTAACAAATCTGGAAGTGGGAATTTAAAATGCTTTTTAAAGAATTTTGCATGTTAATTTGATACATGCTAGATGAGAGTGAAAATTGGTACATTTTTAGAGACTCATTTGGTGATAGGTATCTAATGGTTTAAAACTGAACATTTCCCACTTTGCAAAAAAGAAAACCATTGAAAATATTTCCACAAAGTAATTTTCTCCCCAACACAATATTTTTACCTTTGAGATGACAAGCATGACTGCAGGGGTGATTCATCTAGAGTATTAAAAATATCACTGAGCTTCATAGCTGCCCAGGAGACAGGCAGAGAGAAATAAGCCTTCTTCAAAATTTTCTATTTTACTCCAAGGCATCTTTCTTTTAAAAAAACCTCTAGAAAACTTGTATTCACAGAATGTACTTTGTCTTTCACAGACAAAACAGAGAGTTAAATAAAGGACTCTTCCTACAAAGCCATTGTAATGAAAGAATAGACAGAAAGACCTTTTCTCTTATTTCTGTTTAACTTTATTGTCCTTTAGCCTCCTCTGAACTGATTGGCCCAAACAGAGCGGGACTAAACTGTGGTGATGGAAAGTTATACGGAGGCCGGATACCTAGCATGGTATCACCCGTGCTTTCTCTGTTTTGTCCACAGAAAAATACTAAAACAATGCATTGTTCATTATCTTCCTGCATTAAAAATAACAACATAAAATTTACAAAGAATAACTTAACTAAAGTTAATATCAAAAAAACATTTTATGAATTTGGAATTTATTTTGTGTTTATTTCTTCTTTCTCCTCTTATCAAGACCATAAGGTAATATTGAAACCAACAAATATTATCACTTTTAATTCTATCAGCATAAAATAGGGATATTGTATAATTAAAGTAATTCATAAAGTTTTTTGTTTTTTTTTTTTTGAGACAGAGTCTCATTATGCCACCCTCGGTAGAGTGCCATGGTGTCACAGCTCACAGTAACTTCTAACTCTTGTGCTTAAGTGATTCTCTCACATCAGCCTCCTGAGTAGCTGGGATTACAGGCACCTGCCACAATGCCCGCCTATTGTTGTTGTTGCAGTTGTCATTGTTGTTTAGCAAGCCCCAGGCCAGATTCGAACCCACTTGACTCAACGTATGTGGCTGCACCCTAACCACTAAGCTAGGAGGCTGAGCCCATAAAGATGTTTTAGAAGAGGTAATAGTTAAATTAGGAGATGAGTGGATGGCTCCTGTGACTCAAGGAGTAGGGCGCCAGCCCCTCAAACCTGGCTCTGGCCAAAAACTGCAAAAAAAAAGTGAGAAAAAAATAAATTAGGAAATGAGAAAATAAAGAAGCATTTTGAAGACACAGGTTGCCCAGAGAGCAGTGGCTTCGTTCACTACCTGGTTTTATGATACAATACCACAGACTAGATAATATGTAAAGAAAAGACATTAATATAACTCATGGTTACAGAATCTGGGATATCTGAGAGCCAAGTACCAGCATCTGGTGGAGACTAACTTATTGCATCATAATACAGCAGAGGGAAGTATATGGCCAGAGAGCAGTACACTAGAAAAAGCTTGCTTTCCTAACAAACCCACTCTCATGAGAGCAACATGCATTCATTCATCAGAGCAGAGTCCTCATCAATCCGTTTATCCATTTATGATAGCAGAAAGGATCACATTTTCAACACATGAAATGTAGTGTAAATACAAATGTCTTTTTGGAGGACAGATTCAAACCATAGCAAGCAGTACATACATATTGGTTTTTTTTTTTTTTTTTAGGCAGAATAAAGCCTTTGAAACCTTTTAAAGAATAGAGAAAATAACCAAAGTTATTATATTTGAAATTTTAAGCCTAAACTGGCCCCCTCAAATAAAAATACTTTGTACATTTTTAAATGTTTCAAAAAAGAAAACTATTTAGTGATGTAAAAATTGTATAAAATTCAAAGTTTAGTGGCTATAAATAAAGTTTTTTTGAAACAGAACCACAGTTATTTATGTATTGTCAATGGCTGTTCTCAGGCTACAATGGCAGACTTAAGTATTTAATTGCAAATTGTTTGAAGTATTTCCCAGTATTACCATTTTCCCCTTCACTCAAGTTCTAGGCAAGCCGAGCAATCAAATTGGAAAGCAAATGACATTCTAAAGTTGTATTCCATTTAATATAGGTAATATTGAAGAATAAGTCTTATATCTATGGACTAGTCAAATTTTTAAAAATAAATGTCATTCTAGAGAGATTTATCCATTACATCAAAATAAGTACTGGGCAAGTGTGCGTTCCCCTATGGGGGCCAGGCCCCTCTCACCAGATGGCACAGAAGGAGAGACATATTCCCTATATGTAGTTACGTTCCCAAAAAGGAAGAAAAGTAGTGTGTATAAGCTCCTTATTTTAAAAATTGGGGATTCTTTTATCACACACTGAGACCTCACCCCCCTCCCTCCTTCCCTCTCTCTGCTCTTCCTTTCCCCTTATGCCCATTTTTGTATAATACACTTGCTAATTAAATTAATAAACCTACTTTCCAGGGCAAGAGTGGTCACAAGATAGAAAGAGCCTATAAATATCTTCTTCTAATGGAAATTAAGGGAATATGAAATAAATATCTCACCCAGCTGTTCTCAACATTTTTGTTTTCTTAACCCTCTGGCCTTAAACTATAAGCCTATTTATAAATGCTGCTGTGGCTAGCCTCTTAGAAAACATCAACACATGGACACTCTTGTGCTCACCTTCCTCACATATAAACAACTGGTCTACTGTGGTTCCTCTTGGGATCACTGGCACAAAGTATGGATTTTGCACCTATGGTTCTAATATTTCTCAAAACTATATACTAATAAAATTAACTCTAAATCTACTTTGCGATCAAAACTTTACATCCAAGCCTTACACTATTTTCCATCAAAATGTTTCTAACCAATTTGTCTGGTCTGGCCTATTTCGGCTTTTACAAATAATGAAATTAAAGGCACCATTTCAATAATGCCATAATAAAATAAATAAAGACATTTCAATAATACATTTCCAGCAATAAGAAAATGTTCTGAATTAGAATGCAAATGTCCTCCTGCCATTATCAAATTCCCATGGATAACCCAAATTCTAAAATTATGATTCCTCACAATTTGTTAAAGAAATCAATGTGTCTGCTGTTCACACTCCAAAAGTCAAGAATCCTGGTCTCTTCTGTCTGCTTTTCTATCTTGTTATTGCCATTTATACTCTGTTCTCTCATACTAGAAATCTATCATGTGCTACAAACTCCATAAGTATTAATATGTGATTGCCACTCCCTAAGAGTTCCATCTCCTAACTCATTTTTACAGGCACACAGTTCTTCGATTTTAGTTGATACTCACTTAGAGAAAACCTTTTATCATTCCTCAAGTGGATTATTGTGAAAACTTTTTGTGGGTCTCCTGCCTTTATTTAATTCCCTCTTCTTACCTGACAATGCATACTAGGAAAAATTTAAATATGATTCACCATGTCTACTGACATAGAAATGTCTCCTACATAGGCTAGATGAAAACACACACATGAAAAAGCATCATACTATTTATAAGTAATGCAGAAAATTATCAATATTTTTCATTCATATAAATGATTAGATGAACCCTATAAGCTTTTGGAAACATCAATTGTTTATGTTGTTGCTTCTGGAGAATAAAGACAGGATGACTAACTTGGGATAGGTGAATATGAAAGTGAAATGTTATATTTTATTCCAAATAATTCTATATTGCTTAACTCTTCCAATAACATAGGATACCACTGTGCATTATTTTGTTTTGTTAGAAAAATGTCTGGAAATACATAAAGCAGCAATTGTGTAATAAAATATGGCATTATGTAAAACTACATAGTACCCCACTCACAGCAGCTTTGCTCTGGGTGTGAAATGGTAAACATCTTGGGAGGAAGACAGCAATGGATAGTAGAAAGTGGTGTCAGAGAAAAGGGACAAATCCAAAACATATTTGCTATGGAAAAACTTTCAAATCTGTCACCCAGGTAAATGATAATTACATATCAAACTTTACATCAGAGTTTCCATCTTGACAGAAGTGATGATTTACAAGTGATAAAACTGGTTTATATGAGAAGTAGTTTGTGGGCAGTACTTTGGGCTCAAAGGAGTAGGGCGCTGGCCCCATATACCAGAGGTGGTAGGTTCAGACCTGGCCCCAGTCAAAACTGTAAAAGAAGTAGTTTGTGATTTGTCAAAATAAAAAAGCACCATAGTTTTTCAGATTGTGTTATTATTTCCATCTTACCTGACTAAGTTTGATGTGATGGTAAGACAATCAGATAGGGATGTCATAATGTAGACTTTCAGTCTCAGCAGCAAAAGTTAAGGCTAGGAGTCCTTGTGTTGAAGAAATAGAATGAGAAAAGACCAAAAGACTGAACGAAAACTTTGAAAAAGGGTAAAAACTGAAATGGAATACTAAGAATAGAATTGAAAAAATGTAGAAAATGTAGAAAATCCAGTCAAAAGACTCAAAGGAAGAAAACATTTCAAGTAATCGTGGAGGAAGAATTTACAGTGAAATGAAGGATGAGTGTGTATAAGAAAACTCCTTTGAATTTGATAAGAAATGATTACTAGTGACTAGAAAAAAACTTTATGAATATATTTTTTTCCTATTAGGGTAAAAAATAATATGTATTATATTGGCTATATTGGATGGATCAATATGCTATACCAGTGGTTCTCAACCTTCCTAATGCTCCTAATGTCACAACCCTTTGATACTGTTCCTCATGTTGTGGTGACCCCCAACCATAAAATTATTTTCATTGCTACTTCATAACTGTAATTTTGCTACTGTTATGAATCATAATGTACAGATCTAATATGCAGGATGTATTTTTATTGTTACAAAGGGGTCATGACCCACAGGTTGAGACCAGCTGTTATACCATAATAAACATATTTTGTGAGAAGAAGCTAGTATGGCAAGTGATACGAACAGATGATAAAGAGACGGTGAAACACAAATAGGTATCAAGTATCTGATTAGATCTTCAGGTTCATTTGTAATCAGAGAAATGCAAATTAAAGTAAAATAATTTACTACTTTACAACCATCTGATGGGCAGAAATAAGAAAATTGAATAGTAGTAATTATTGGTGGGGATGTGGAAAACCCAGACTAGCTTAATCTTACTCAAGGGCACTTTAGCAACACTTCCACAGATTAAAACTGCCCTATGACTCAGTCTTATATATTGTTGGTTATATTCTCACGGAGAATGAGTAATGACTCATCACTCAGTAGACATTAGGTGCTGCTGTGGTAACTTCCAAACCCCCTACAGATGTAATGACTTAGGGTTGGTTTGAGTGCCAATGTATCCCAAATTGACAGGCCAACCCGGTTTGTTGAATCTACTCAGACTGATGAAGTAGTGATCCATCTCAAAACCTGTCTGTCAGTGACGCATGGAAAGATGAGCTATTGAGTGTTTCACTTTAGCAATTAAATGGTTCTGGACGGAAGTGACATGAGCAACCTCGCCCCACATTCATTAATCAGATATATACATACTTTTTCAACAAATGTTCAGAGATTATAAGCTTCTTCCCATGTATTCACATAATGTGTGATGTGGATTGAATGTTTGTGTACCCCCAAAATTCATATGTTGAAATTCTATTTTGCAATGTGATAGAATTTGGGAGGGTAGTAGTTTTGGGAAATATTTAGAGTTATATGAGGTCAAGAGAACAGAGCCTTCACATGAGAATTGTGTCCTTATAAGAGTACCAAGGAAGCATGCATCTCTCTGTTTTCTGCCAAATAAGACTATGATAACAAGTTGGGAGTTCTGGAAAACAGCCCTCGCCAGAGCCCAACTGTGCTGACTCTATAATCTTCTGTTTTACGGAACCATGAGAAATGCATTTCTGTAGTTTATTAACCACTCAGACTATAATAATTTGTTAAGGAAGCCCAAATGAACTAAGACGCTCTGTAAATCAGAAATATCTGTAAATGAATTCAAAACAAACAAAAAACCATAATACAACATTATGGTAGCAGGTGTCTAGTTAATATAGTTTCCATCTCAAGGGTAACTTCACAGAAGTAAAATATTGGGTAGGTTTCCTTGAAATCTTAGGCAACAATTAATAACAAGTCACTAAAATTACACACAAAAAATCAATAGATATTAAGAATAAATCCTGAGTGGAAGAGTGAACAATATGATATTTTAGCATAACATTTATATAAATTAAACATATATAAACACACACACACACACACACATATATATATATACATGCCAGGCAATAAGACAAAAACACATACAAATTTAAGGATACATATCAAGCATGCTAGTTGACTATAGGCCAAGAGGAGAATTTTGAGAGCAGGAAAAGGAAGGCAAAAGTGATAAATCAAGTAAATAAGATAAAAGGGCATTTCATGCAGACTTCTGATGATAGTTGCCATGAATGGAGGAAAATGACTAACTTCTTGCATCACATGAGGTTATTCACAAAAATTAAGACGTTTATCTGTAATAAAAGGACAAACTTTCAAGAGTGGATCTGAAACTGACTAGGCAAATTGACAACCTCATGAGGAAGTTAGAAAACACTCTAGAAGTATTACTTGCCTATTGCAGGGAAAAATGTTTTGAGAATTAAAGGATAGGCTCGGCGCCTGTGGCTCAATGGGCTAAGGCACCAGCCACGTACACCTGAACTGGTGGGTTCAAATCCAGCCCAGGCCCACCAAACAACAATGACGGCTGCAACCCAAAAATAGCCGGGTGTTATGGCGGGCACCTATAGTCCCAGCTACTTAGGAGGCAGAGGCAGGAGACTTGCTTGAGCCCAGGAATTGGAGATTGCTGTGAGCTGTGATGCCACAGCACTCTATCCAGGGTGATAGCTTGCGGCTCTTTCTCAAAAAAAAAAAAAAAAGGATAAATATGGTACATTTTACATGCAGATGTAGGAAACTGTGGCTATGATAAAATGGATGCATCAAGTATTGCTAGTTGATAAAAGAGAGAAAAAACAAGAGAGAGTTAAAAAAGAGGCAAATCAATTTGTGTTTAAATCATTATGTGTCTTTGTTGTTACCTTTTGTGGAGCCTAGGTAGAATTACACTGTAAGACAGAAAAATGCTAAGAAAGATAGCTCAGGATTAGACAAATGATTATTAGCAACTGTTTATTATAATAGAAATGTTAAATTAATGGAGTACTAAATTGCTGTTTTGGTTTTAAATTGGTATCATAAATAAGCTATGACTGCTAATATTGGAGAATGGGGAAAGCTCACCATGTGTCACGCTGTTCCCTACGCTTGCCAGAAAACGTCAACTCTCCTTAGTGACTGGCAGATAACTTCTACTTTTAGGCCCCCTCTAAAGAGCTTCTTTACTTCCTTGGATTTATGATGATTCTCCTCAAAATAAGTCACCCTATGATTTGATTCATGTCATGTGCTTCTCTCCTTCTCTCCCCCTGCTTCTCTCCTGTGATGCTGCTTGATGCATTTCTGCCTGACCTTATGCTGGAAACGGCCACCTTGTCACACTTGACATCCACCTGTCGCTCCTCCTGACTCCTCCCTCTTCAACACACCCAAGCAGCGTAACACACAGCATTGCCTAGTGATGTTATATTTTCTTTCTCTTCCTTTTGTTAAACATCCAGGTCAAAAGTTTGGTGAGTTTGGATGTCAAGCTGTTGGACTGCCAGAAATCACAGTTATAGCTTCCAGAACCTCCTGATAAATAATGTCCCTTAAATTGCTTCACTTAATAGAATATTGTGCGTTTTTTTTTTTTTTTTTTTTTACAGTTTGAACTGGGGCCAGGCTTGAACCTGCCACCCCCAATATATGGGGCTAGTGCCCTACTCCTTGAGCCATAGGCACTGCCATACTGTGCCATTTTTTAAAGAGTACTTTTGTATTCCCATATAGGATCTTCCTGAGTTCCCTGGGCAAATGACAAAAAAACAGTTAAAATTAGCAAACTGACACAATTGTAGAGTTGAAAAAGCTGGAAGTGAGTTTTGTGGTTCGTCAAAGTTTCACAGTTCTCTTTTGGGAAAAGCATGACTTCTGTTTTATAGATCCAGAACTTGATGCCACGGTGCAAATATATTCAGGCAAAGGCAAGAAATAGTAATGAAAGGAGGAAGGGCAAAAGGACAGAGTTGAAATCGTGAACATATAAAAGAGCTTATTTACTTCAATTTTTAATAATTTCACATCGCACTGTTTGAAATAAAACCTAGCTGAGCTAATTCTGATATTCATGTAGGCATTAATTATAATTTATTAAACTTGATTTATTTTTATTCAGAATTCAGAATAATATTGATATCAGAAAATATGCTATTAGCTAGAGATGCAGATGGTTTACAGAGAAGATTATGATAAACAAACATTGATTTTTGCTGAGGTGAACATCAAGGTAAAAGTCAATCAATATTTTTCCATTTTAACAAAACCTTAATAAGGCCAGCAACAAAATCCAGTGAGTTTGATTCTTCACTCTCTTCACTGGAGAGCATGTGGGAAATTAGATTATTTCTTCAAATTTCTTCACCCTCCTGTCTCCAAATGCATAGAATCCTGTCCAGCTACCCTGGCAGGAATTAAATGACTAGTCAGCATAAGAAAGATGTCTTTTCTTTAAATTTCTGTTGTTCTAAATTAGGATTACTCTCCTCTCTGATAATTAAAAAGAAAAACACAGAGGAAGAGTACTGCTGAATGAATAATAACCTCTCTTTTACTCCTCTTCTCTTTATTTTGGTAACTCTGCCAAAGGATTTGAAGTGGCTGACACCACTGGACTATCATTAACCCCAGGCAGGCTTTGCAAACAAATAGGAAGCTGTAGAAAGACCCTCATCAGTGTTTGCCTTGGCGTGAGAAAGCAATAAACACAAAACCACTGCAAAAGAACCAAGTGCAAACCACACGTTCTCCCAAACTGCTTTACAAGCTCTATTAAGAAACAATTACGACTGGGCATGGTGGCTCATGCCTGCAATCCCAGCACTCTGGGATGCCAAGGCAGGAGTGAAAGTCTGTCTCTCCTAATCAAATAGAAAAATTAGTTGGGCCTTGTCGTGGGCACCTGTAGTCCCAATTGCTTGGGAAGCAGAGGCAAAAGGATCACTTGAGTCCAGGAGTGTGAGGCTGTCGTGAGCTAGGCTGATGCCATGCCATTCTAGCCTGGGTGAAAGAGTGAGAGTCTATCAGAAGGGGGAAAAAAAAGGAAAGAGGGAGGGAGGGATGGAGGAAAGAAAAAGGAAGGAAGGAAGGAAGGAGAATTGGATTTAGGATTTTTAAATATTAAAATCCATTTTTTCACAATAGATTTAGTTTTTCAATAAGGGATTGCTTTATTGGCAATAATCTGTTTAACACCTATCACCTACCAACTCTGGAACCATTAATTGTATAGGGTAAGCAAGACTATGAAGTTTTTGCTTTGATAGTATGTTGGCTAGATACACATGTACTAGCAGATAAATTGCAGTGCATTATGGCATCACTACAGATAAATAAATCCTGTGATTATTCCAGGGACAAAAAAATAAACACTTCTTAGAGATTTATCATAATATACAACTGAAGATTCATTTTATATATCTGTGCATTTTTTAGCTGTGGATTCAATTGGTTTCACATTGAAATATTCAGGAAAAACAAAATTCCACCAAGTTCCAGAATGGGAAACTTGAAATTTTGCATTGTGAGTACTACGTCAAATCCATGTGAATGAAATGATATGTAGGTATTATAAATAATATAGCGTCAATTTAAAGAAAACCAGAGAATACGTGTAGATTATGTGCAAACACTGTTGTTTTATGTAAGGGACTTGAGCATCCAAGGATTTCAGTATTCTCAGGGGTCCTGGAACCAGCTCCCCTGATGGATATGGCATGATAAATGAATATGGTTGGGAGTTAACAGTCACTTTTTTGAGAATTGCCTCTTCCACATTCTTAGGAGTTAAATTATTAAATGAGCACACTTAACCAGAGTTGATTAATCCATAAAGGACACTTTAGCTAATCTAGGCCAAGGAGAGCACCCAAACCCCTGACCACAGTTAATCCTTCCATGGGCTGGCAACCCATCTAATCCAAGTTGTACTGCAGAGGGAAGCAAAATGTTCTTAGAGACATCTGATTTCCAGATTCCTATTATTTCTGTGGTCTAGCATCATTTATGTCTCTCAGTGACATTTTTCAATGATTCTTTGTATTTCTTGGGATAGTCCACACAGTTCTGGTTAAGCTTATTTAATTTGTGTTTCAGCCAAATGTATACTAATTAATCAAGCTGTGTGGAAAAAAATTGTAATTGGATCTATTCAAAATCTGTATAGGAGACAGAATCCCAAAGTAAATCCCCCTATGATTTCCTGCCTGCTGTTTTTCACACTTTTGTGTAACTATGTTTTAATTTGGCAGAATTTATGACTTGTTTCTCACCAAAAGAATGTGGCAAAGATGATGAGATATGACTCCTTTCATTAAGTTACAAAAATTGAAAATATTAAATATTGAGAAAATGACACAAATCAGAAAAATAGCAAAGTTTTTTAGTTAACTGGATGACATACTGGATGTGTACTTTTGTGGCATCATTTTACACATATCAAGTATTTTTTTGTCCATATCAGTATTTCTGAAAGTCATTAGGCTTTCTATCGCTTAGGTAGTAGATGGTCTACACTGGGCTATCTACTAACTATTTACAAAAATGGCTGTAGGTAGTAGTGTATAGTCTACACTGGGCTATCTACTGACTATTTACAAAAATGGCTGTAAGTCATATATATATATATATATATATATATAGAGAGAGAGAGAGAGAGAGAGAGAGAGAGGGAGAGAGAGAGAGAGAGAGAGAGATAAATGAATATATCTATCCCACATAACCTAAATTAAATCTGCCCTCAATTCAATTTCCTCTAGCCTAAACTAAAAACTATCTATGACCAATGATCACTACAAAGCCATCTGATAAAGGAGAATTTGGAGTGGCAAGAAATTGCATTTTCACTCCTGTAAATCTGGAATAAACCCATATTTCCTTCTATCTAGTCTCATGTACATGCAAAAATCCATTTAGCAATAGAGTAAGAGGCTAGTGATGGAGGGCTGTGTGTGTATTCAGTTGCATAAAAGAGGACCTATTGACAGAGCCTAAATAATGATTTTCAACCTTAAAAAAATTGTGTAAGTAGACTAATTTGTGCAAAAGCAGTTTGCATTCATTAAAAAATGTTCTTGTTGGGTTATGGATGGATAAAATTCTAATTGGGTATTATATTAAGGAAGTAGGTTGCAACTTGTTTTTTGTAAATTAGTTTGGCAGAGATGCCCAAATTTCTTGGGAAATCAGAAGTGCTTTGGAACAGGGCTGAGGATATGAATCGTAGTCTCCCTGTTGACAAAGTATCCAAAATGTAGAATCAACTCATTAACAAAGTCATGTATAGACAAGCATGAATATTCCTACTCTCCATCTATCTCCTCTCCACAACCGTTTTTACTTCTGCAGTTTTAAAAGAAAGAATATATCACTATAGACAACTGTTTGTCTAGTAATGACAGGAATCTGTGAACAGAAGGGAGGGAACAATTTTTGGAGACAGGTTAAATCCTCATTAGAAGAAAGAACAAAAGATCAGGAAGGAGAATGAATCTTTTAGCTGCATATAATGGCCTGGAAAGGCCAAAGAAAAACTTAGTGTTCTGAGGAACAGGAATAGAAAAAAAGAGAGGATTAATCTATATAATTCCATAACACAAAAGTTTCAACCTAAAATCATGAATACAAAATCAGACGCTCTCTGCCTAGATTAGGCAAAGAACATGACACAAAGAAAGATGGATGAATTCATTTGTTCCAAATTTGCCATGGCATCTTTGGGAAAATTAAGATGCACAAAAAATACCAATAGCTTTAGAAATTGTATTATAATTGAAGATATGATTTTACATCATTTCAGGAAATTTGAATGCAGTTACAATTAGTTACACTTTGAGTTGACACAGCATCAAATTGATACCTAAAAACATTTATGAAATAGTGGATGGGGACTTGGATCCAAGTTTCATTAATAATGAAAATTCCATTTTTATTTTCATGGATAATCTGAGCATACTGATTCTTTTAATTTTCTTTCTATTCCTTCTTGACAATATTCAGACTAGTATCTTATTTTAAATCACTATTAGCATTCAGTCAATTCTCTGTATATCCAAAAAGCTTAATTTAGGTATTTTGATGTATTTCATACATCACGTGTTTTTTCTTTTTCTTCCTGTTACTTGCTTATGGGTAATAATTTTGGTCAGAATATAAAGTATTCTAATATAAATCACATTATATTAGTGATTCTTAAAGACTCTTATACTCTAAAAAATTTCAGATATTAATCTATAGATTATTTTCTCTTTTAAAATTTCTGTCATTCAACAAAATAGATTACATAGATTTAGTTTCATAAGAATTAGAATGTTATTTCTATTACTGTTTTCCATAGTGCTTATTTTAAATAATGTAGAATGGAATTATTTAACTTAAAGTAAGGTAACTATAATAAAGGGATTGTTTTCTCATTCTAGCATTACATATCAATAAGTTAAAGTAGAATTAGATCTTTATTTTCCTCTTTCATTTTTCATGTATTTTTTAATACGAAAAATAAAGGAGATGTAAAAATAAATTCAACCCATAGGCAAGAGATAGTTCCATGATTTGAATTTTTCCCCCCAGAATTCATATATGAACTTAATTCCCCAATACAATATTATTGGGGAGCAGCCTTTAAGAAGTAACAGGCCATGAGGGTTTCTCCCATGAATGGATTAGGGCTATAACAGGGCCTGCAGGGGTGGGTTCACTCCCTATTTTTTTTTTTCTGTCCTGTGAACAGTCTTTATCTCTTTTTTGTCCTTCTGCCTTCTAACATGTGAAAACACAGAAACAAGACTGCCACCATGGGCCTGCCTGTGCTGTGTTTTTGGACTTCTCAGCCTCCACGACAGTGAGAAATTAAATTGCTGTTTTTAATAAATGACCCAGCCTATGGAATTTTGTTATAGCATTCCAAATAGATGAAGACAGGCAGTTTGTTGTAATGGCGTTGTTTACAATGTCACTTAGACCCGGTGGTGGAGTGTGTACAACACATGCATAGTCCTTCTTGATTCTCTTTCTCTAAAAAGCCTTAATATAGTACATGGCTGAAGAAATAAAATTACAGTCCAAGAACAGTTTGAGACCTGGATAAATGAACTGGATTAATAAATCTGTAAAAGAACTTTAAAAAAGGGTACAGATGTGAGAAGGCAGACATGTCAGTTTGGATACTGGTTCTTAGCAGTCACATGGATGAAATTTGACATAGGAGTTCACTAATTTTTGTTACAGGCAAAGAGCTTTTACTTCTTTTGAGGTTAAAATATTTTTATAATCTACATTATTATTCTTAAGTCAAAAAAGAAAAAATTTTCTTTGTCTCAGCCTTTACCCTTAATTAGATCTAATATGATCTAATTTTCTAATCCTATGAATTGATTTTTCTGATTTAACTGTCTATCACAGAGGAAACTTATCCAGTAGGTAAGCTCTCTTGGTTTCCCTTCTTCCTGTGAGTTTCTACTATTTAAACAAATCACAATTTTTCTCTCATGTTGTCAGTTTCACACAATTCTGTTAACATTTTTAAATTTTTAAGTAAAGCTACATGATTATTGTTTTGAGATTTGAATTGAAGTAATTTTTCCAATTATTTTTCTTTTTTCATTATGTAAAAATGTGTTAGCTTTGTTGAAAAGAAGTTATTTGTAAAGCTTGCATCCCTTAGTCTTTTAATTTTATTTGTGCTTCCTGCCTCTATTTTTTCTTATTTATAAAAGCAACGGTTGTAAAATGCAGAACAGAGTATTTCTCTAAGTCCTCCAAAACTGTCCACTCTCCAAGACATTCTAGGAAATTTCAACCATTTTTTATTTCACTTTATATTGTTATTTTCCTTGATTCTAAAATCACTTGAAACATATGTTTAAAAATAAAAATTTGAGTGCCCACTAAAGCTCAATTCCCACATAATTCTTAGGATGAGCCAAATAGAAGAAACATCATATCACGTCTCCTTACCCCACAGACAGAAACAAAATAAATTAGGAGGCTACTTTTTAAAAATGCAGTCTGCAGAATCTATCTCATCAATAGCAGCGTTTAGGGACTTGATTTATCATGAAAATTTACTTCAGTGGTAAACCTGATTGAGAATAAGTTCCAATGGAACTTATGATATTACTCTCCTAACCACTGGGAACAAATTAATCGAAAATCCTTAGTAACTGGAAATCGCCAGCTGTGAATTATAGTTGCAACAGCTCTGTATTGAGACCAGCACTGCATGGTAATATGAAAATAACTTTTGACAACTTACATTTAAAGAGATTAATTAAAATGCATTGCTAAAGAATGCCCTGGTGTCTTTTGGGTCATGTTACATTAAGAGATTTAGAAATTTTTTTTTTTAAATGAAGACGTTTAAGATTAAAAAAATAAAGCATGGGATTATTTACCTATAAATCTCAAGGTTTAAGACTAAAATGTTTATTCTGAAGGTAAAGAACACATTCTGGACTGACTTTTGAGTTGGATTCAGATAATAGCATTACCCCTTGTGTAGCGCCCAACTCAGCATAGCCTTAGGAACAATGCATGTTTGAAATATCCAAAATTGTTTGTATTACATCAAATTTTAGGAAAATCATTGGCATTGATAAGTTCCCCAAAGCCCATATTCCTATCATTATCTACTGATACTGACCTTTCTTCTGCCACTTGCTTATTCCTTACTGCACACTCTTCTCTAACCCCAATAAGTTGCACTAACCTATTTACAAATATACAAGCCGAACCCTAGAGCCAGGACCACATCTGTTTTTTAGTACTTGGTGCCACTTTTTCTTCTTATCTCATCCAGAACTTTACTGCAGCAGGCCTGAGAGAGGTTCAAAGACTCTCGCAAGGGATTGATGTCACACAATTAAATAAACAGAAAATAAAAATCTCAGCTATGTAGATAAGAATTTTCTATTAACAAACTTTTAGAATTCCATTTTAGTTTTAAAATAATTGTAGTGCTTACTCTTTGCTAGAGACTGTTTTAACTACTTAAGAAATAGTACCAAGTAATTCTAAAAAAATCCCATGCACAATTTAACTTTACTATAACACCATGTCTATTTTATAAATGATCAGAGAGAAATAAGGAAGTTGCTCAGAATAACAGAAAAACACTAAGTGACAGGGCCAGAATTTAAACCCAGGAAAGCTGGCTTCAAGGTTGAGCTTGATAAATACAAAAGTGTGTCTCTTATGAGATTATTCAGTTCTACATTAAGATAATGGTACACTCCCTCACCTATAAATAAAAATGACGCTCCACTATCAGGTCATACGATATAACATGATATAAAAGGTAGATATATAATTTCCCCATATGTATTCAACATGAAAGCTACACAACGCAAACTGCATGCAATGTCATAAATATTCTCCTTTCTCCTCTTTCCTGATTAACTTTCTTTTGAGAAAATTGTATTCTGGAAGACATTTCATGTCACAAATCAACCAGGTCATCTTTAAGGAAGCTCTTGTAATAGGGACTTCATGGTACTTGGCTCATGTTGAAAAGTGACTCATCATCATTAATCTTTTTTTTTTTTTTGTAGAGACAGAGTCTCACTTTATCGCCCAGGGTAGAGTGCCGTGGCGTCACACAGCTCACAGCAACCTCCAGTTCTTGGGCTTAAGCGATTCTCTTGCCTCAGCCTCCCTAGTAGCTGGGACTACAGGCGCCCACCACAGCGTCCAGCTATTTTTTTTGTTTTGCAGTTCGGCCGACGCCAGGCTTGAACCCGCCACCTTCGGTATATGGGGCCGGCGCCGTACTCACTGAGCCACAGGAGCGGCACATCATCATTAATCTTATTGGGTTTTTATGAAAAAGCATTAGAGCAAGGGCTCACCAATAGCCATCTAGTTCCACATAGAAAAGTTTCTTTGATGCTACTTCTCAGGTGGTTTGGTGAGCTCTTATAAATATAGTTGACTTGCCAGATCCCGGAGGCCAGGGCTTCTTCTCAGTTTGGAGTCATGGCTTTATTTGAAAAAGTATAGATCCTCTCTCCAGAAAGATGCACAGAAAGACATAGAGGGCAAAAGTTGTCTAAAGTATTTACAAGCAAGTCCCTCACTCTCTGTAACTCCAGTAATGGAATCCATGAGGGCCTTGACCTGACAGTTAAATGCTCCAGAGCAGTTGGGGAATGTTCTCTGAGTTGTGATTACAACTTGGAGACCCATTCTTTTTTGAAAACTTTGAGTTCTTTTGAAAGTGGGTTATTTATCATCAATGCCTCTAGTGATAAACCATCAATATAGATATTCTTGCTTTTTCTCAAGAACTTAAAAGTAATCTATCTCTTTTATCTCTACCCCATAATATATATGAAGTAATAAGATATGATATATAAGAGGAAATTTATTTATTTAGCAATGGGTGTGAAATGGCCAAAAAAGTTATATCTCTTAAGTTGCTGTACTTATATAAGATAATTATATTTTAAAAACAGCTGTCAAGAATCTTATGATGTTACCCAAAGGGTTATCAGTTTTAACCTCTGACTCAAAATGAAAGGCCCCTTTTCCTTTGGAAAGATTGGAAAGTAAAATATATTTCCAAATACTAAATGTAGAGAACATTCAAAACAAATGGCAAATGGGATGGAAGAGCTTGTATTCAGTCATTCCTTTATTTTAAAGATGTTTACTGAGAACTTAAACTACGTGTACAAAAGAGTTTTAGCCATACAAAATAAATTAGTTTAAACAACTTGCTCCTGTTATAATTTTCACAGATACCCATTATTTGGTCTATTATGGTATTTATTAACTTTTATTAGTTTTGTTGTTTAATTGTGTGGCTTTGCTGCTATTTCATAAGTTTCAAGGAGATAAAGATAACACATAACATATGTCGATGTCATATCCTGTTTATATTTCTGATATAAAATATATTCTTAGGGGATGCATACTTTTTAATAATAATAATAATAATAAATAAAATTCTAAGTATGTTCCAAGCATTTAACTAAGTATATTCTCACTTATATTTCTTTTATTGCAATGCCAGGAGAATGTTTTGGTAATTTAGAAGTATAACAGTCCTTGATTTATGAATTGTTGCATATGTTAACTAACTAACTAAATCTTAATGAATTATACAAAATACATAACAATTTTCCTGGGCTCTGTCACAGTTATGTAAGTAAATTTCAAGCAATCTTATTTTTTGAAATTACTAATTGTTATCTATTTATAAAATCAATAAAACTATATTGCTATTGCTCAAGACAGACATGAAAGATGTAAAGCAAGTCAAACAGGACACAAGAAGAGAAATTAAAATCTGAAGAATATAAGGATGAGATTATTCTCTTCGTCATATTTTGCTAAGTATAATAATTTCCTTGGTGAGGAAGAATTGAAATACTACCCCACACCCCACTGAATATCATTTATGCTTTAAATAAGTAATTTTTGCTTTGGTTAATGCTATCCTAAATTATCAAGTTTCAATCCAAATGCAACAATATTTGTTCATAGCAAGCCCCTTAGTCATTTTCAAGAAATATCAAGAAACTGCACTTTATGTTGTTACAAATAGATATTAGATGGGATGGACTCTTCTTAATTATTGTACTGAGTTTCTGGGACTTGAATGAACAAAGCTGAGACCCCTTCCAAGAAGACTATCTATGAATTGACTTATTTCAGCTCATGTTTGCCATGTATTACAAGACAAATAAGATTCAACAAATGTCCTTAGATCTAGAAGAGGCCCCCAAATGTCTTCATGTAGTTCTAACTGTCATGAAGGTAAACATCTGATAACCTGCTTTACTTTCTCTGCTCACATCAGAAGCTATCGGGACACATCTTGCTCAGACAATTGTCTCTTCCTTGCAGAGCTGCCAATTCTTTTGCTTTCAAATTTAGATCCTAAAGACAAGCTGAATCTGGCTGATTAGGCTTCAGTTACCTGTATTAAACAATCATGTATGGGCTAAATGTCCAGGTGAGGTATTTCACCCTGCAGCACCCAATTCCAGCCAAATTTAAACTATCATACAAGAATGGCATTTGTCTTGTTTGCTCCACTCATGCCATCTCAGCTCCTCTAACTACTTTTTGTCCTTAAAAAGTTGAAAACATAATGGAAGTATTGCATGCTCTCTATCCAGAGAGAGCAAGGCATCACATTTCCCAAACCACAGGAAGACGTTGAGCTAGGAAAGAGAACAAAGACAGCCATCCATATTACTAGGACAAAATTGACTTCTGAGATCAATAAAAATTATAATTAAGCTGTGGATATTTATCCTTCTTAAAGCCTTCCATTTCTCAAATATTTAAATGATGACTTTGCAATATGACGTTCACTTCATCAGGGTCTCTGCGGAAATTGGAAATTACAGTATGTGATACAATTAAAATGTATATCCACAACCACTCAGAATAATCATGGCTAATTAGAAATTATGAATCATTAAAATAACATGGTTTTCTGTCAGTGTGTGTGCACGGCACACTCATGTCTTCTAACTTCCCAATCCAATCTCAGTAAATCTGAGAGGTACATTTGTTACAATATTTCTATTAAGCCTCTCCATTAAGTAAATTACCATTACAGCCAAAGTTTAAAGGTTATCTGGGCTAGCAAACTACTCAACATAGCTAATACATATAATTAGCTGTAGTTAGATTCCACATTAAACTTTTCCACTGCTATTTAGCAAATTTTCAAAAACAAATCATTTATGCAGTCTTATCAGGATTGCTACAGTGCTCCTGATATAATTCATAATATCTTTATCATAATAAAATCCTAATTTATGTGTTAAGCGTAGCTATCCTTAATTTGAAGGTGAACTATTATATCACCCAAATACTGTAGCGTGGGATTTCTGAACCAACAATAGGAACTCTCTATAGGGAAGGTAAAAGTATTACACATATTTAAAATTTATAAAAGAAACAAAACAAATAGACTAAATAAATTAAACTAAAACAAATGATTTTTAATTAAAAAACTTTTTTTATTAAATCATAGCTGTGTACATTAGTGCAATCATGGGGTACAATGTGCTGGTTTCATATACAATCTGAAATGTTTTCATCAAACTGTTTAACATAGCCTTCCTGGCATTTTCTTAGTTATTGTATGAAGACATTTGTATTC
>CAUYON010097005.1:0-16697 GCA_963573935.1 Arctocebus calabarensis
TCCAGCAGTGTTGATGTGCGTTCCTCGACCTTGTCTCTTGGCTCAGCTCCAAACCGTTGGTGTTCTTGCTAAATTTCTGTCCTTTAACTCTCCTTCTGGACAGGAGTGTCTGCAGAAAGCTGGCTACAGACCGCCATCTTGCTGGAATGACATTTTTTAAACGTCCACTGCATTCTGGAATATCTTTTCTTCTCTGTTATTCCTCAGTAATAATCAGTAGCAATTCAGTGACCTGACTTGTAAGTTCTCAAAAACTGTGGGAAATGATATTCTTTTGTGGTACTGAGTTTCAAACTCTTATCCAACTGAGGTCTCAGTTCTTTCATATCCTAGTTCATTTATTCATTGCCTCATTCATCACATCCACTCAACATGTATGTATGAGGGACCTCCTGCATGACAGGTATTGATAGAAATATTGAAGATTCTGAGAACCAAAGAGGCAAAAATCCCACAAGGAGTTTACATTTAACCCATTCTAATCCCTATGTTGGGCCTCGTCCAACATAATAATTTTCCTCTTCTGCTCTGAGGTTGGAAGACATCCAATATGTTTTTGTAGTATCTTTCATTCTATGACAAGAGATTAGTGACAATGCTGAGTACTTTTTTTGGCCTTCAACCACAGTTGATCACTGGTTATAGGAAGAAACAGCCTATTCAATTTGAAAAAATGAAATGCAACAGAGAAATGCAAATCGAAACCACTTTGAGATATCACCTAACTCCAGTAAAATTAGCTCACATCACGAAGTCCCCAAACTGCAGATGCTGGCATGGATGTGGAGAGAACTGAACACTTCTACACTGCTGGTGGGATTGCAAACTAACACAACCTTTATGGAAAAAAGTATGGAGAATCCTCAAGTAACTAAAAGTTGACCTTCCATGTGATCCTGCAATTCCATTCTAGGTATCTAGATATCTTGTATCAGAAGAACAAAAATTATTTTACCACAAAGGCATTTGCACTAGAATGTTTACTGCAGCCCAATTCATAATTGCCCAGTTGTGGAAGCAACCCAAATGCCCATCAACCCATGAATGGATTAACAAATTATGGTATATGTATACCATGGAGTACATCCAGCCATAAAAAGATGGATACCATCTTTTATGCTTACCTGGATAGAGTTGGAACATATCAGAAAAGTATCTCAAGAATGGAGAAAAAAGTATCCAATGTACTCAATGCTATATGAAAATAATATATATACACACACTCATATGAATGATTAAAACACAAATATAGTCTAGCAAGGAGGAAGGGAAAGGTGGAAGATGGGAGGGGAGAGGGGAAGGCAGGAGGTGGGAGGGCATTTGGTAGGATCTCACTTAATGTGTATAATGCAAGGGTATATTTCAAAATAACTGAGAGTAAATTAAATGTCTTACCACAAAAAGAAAGTAAGTGAGGTGATGGATATGTTAATCAGTCTAATTTAAGCATTCCACATTGTATATCAAATCATCACATTGTCCCCCATAAATGTATACAGTAATGATTTTAATTGAAAATTAAATTTAAAAAAGAAAAAATGAGATATTTTAGAACACAAATTTTATGGCACAAGTAGACAGAGCTTATCAGTCCATGGATGTTATGATTACAAAGAGGTCCTGCAAATGGTAGAAAAATTTATTCTTCTGGTTGATGGCAGGTGCAGTTGTGAACAGCATCCTTTATTCATTAGGTAAGGAGAGTGGAGAAAAAGTGCAGACACACCTTTCTTACAGGAGAGTTTGTGAGCAATGTGAGGAACAGAAATTCAAAAAAGAAGGGAAGATAATCATCTTCTGACACCAAGGAAAGGCTAGATGGAAAGATGCATTTTGTAATGTAAAATGAAAAAAAATCAACAAAAGATTACATCATGTGCAGCAGAGGAAATGTGAAAGTGGAAGGAGAGAAACCATTTTCTACTGTGGGACATGCAAGAGGAAGCCTGGAATTCACCCTGGAGATTGCTTCAAGAAATATCACTCTCAAAAAAAATTATAAGCAAATATACTTTATTTATTTTATATAACCCAAAATAGACAATAAAATCATCAGGTGAGTTCATATTTGTGGTTTCCCTTTTAAAACTATAGGATAATTACAAGTAATCCACCAATCTCTCTCCTGCCTCCAAAAAAAATAAGAGCTGGGGAACATGCTGGTGGCAGAAAAATTGGATTGGAAATTAATCAAATGAAAATACAGCATTATAGAGTGTCAGATAGCAATAGGATGTATAAAGATAAATATTTTAGAAAAGGAGAAAGAGATAGGCTGGTGTGAGCATGGGATTAAAATTTTTAAAAGATGGGTCAAGAAGGAACTTGCTGGAAAAAAAGATTCATTTGAGCAAAGGATTGAACGAGGTGGAGGAGTAAACCAGGCAGATACTTGAGGCAAGAGGTTCCAAGAAAAGGGAATCACAAAGCCCCCAGACAAGTGTGTGCCTTGAAGTCTTGATAAACAATATGAAGGACAATGTTGCTAGAGTGAGATGAATAAGGGGAAGAAGAACTAGGAGAACTAGGAGGACAAAACCCGATGGGCAAAAGACTATATAGGAAAGGGTCAGTTACTATCAGGTTTTATGTAGGTTTTACCTTACCCTTGTTTAGGAGTTTCTGAGCAAATTTAAGATATTATTGTATTAACAAAAAAGTATTACTCTGTGTCCCTTCTTGAGGAGTGTTTTTGTTTTTGTTTTTTGTTTTTTGGCAGTTTTTGGACAGAGCTAGGCCTGAACCCACCACCTCTAGCATATGGGGCTGGCGCCCTACTCCTTTGAGCCACAGGTGCCGCCCAGTGTCTGTTTTTTAACTAATTAATTTAATAAATAGTTATTGAGCACCTACAATGTGCCCAGTGCCATGACAGACTTTATATAAAACTTGCAGAAATCTTACATTCTACTGGGAAATAAAGACTTCAGGATTCATTATGGAGACTTTTCATTTTCACTCTGAGGCAGAAAACAAGCACTGATTTAGGCAGAATAGTGACTTGGGCTGACTTAGGTTTGAAAAGCCTCAGTCTGGCTGTCATGCTAAAAATAAATTCTAGTCAGACAGGAAGAAAACAGGAAAAACAATTAGGAGTATATTGAAAAAAAATCCAGGCAAAAGATAATGCTTCAGCCAGGAGAGTAGGGGAGAGACATTTTTAGCTTCTGGGTATATTTTAAAAGTGGGAGTTGAAAAAAAAAAAAAACGAGTGCAGGATGGACCCACAGTTCTAAGTTTTGTCCCTCACCTGTACCCCAGAGGGATCAACCATAAGCAGAGTCACTATTTTTTGAGTTGAAGACAACAGGGAAGGAGATTTGAGTGGGGGGGGAAGCAAGAGGTTTTATCTGAAGCATTTTTTATTTTGAGAGGTTTATTATATATCCAAGTGGGGATGATAATTAGGCAAGACTTGGGAATTATTCAGTCTAGAGATAAAAATCTAGACAGCATAAACACAGAGATGGAAGTTAAAACCATGCAGCTCCCTAAGGTCACCAAGGAAATACATCAGTTAGGAAGAAAGAGAGCCAAGCTTTGAATCTGGAGAACTTGGACATGTAGAGTTGAAGGGAAAAGGGGAGAAACCAGCAGAGAGGACTGAAAGGTAGAGTCAGAAGGGTAACAACAAATAAGCAAGATAATGAATATACAGGGAGCCAAAGGAGAAAGCACATCCCAGAGGATGGAGAGTGACTGTGGCTCACTGGTAAGAAGAGTTGGGCAAGGGTTGAAAACTCAGTAAGTGAAGGCCACATATGGCCCTCAACAGTGTTGGTAGTATGATGGGTGTGAAGTCCTGATTGGAGAGAATTCCAAAAGGAATTGGAAGAGAAGGACTGGAACAGTAAGAATAGATAGGCTTTCTGAAGACAACCATTGCACCACCAACACTATCCAATAAAGGGATGTCTAGGGTCAATTTTGGCTATTGTTGTGTTTCTTCATTTTTTATTTTACTTTTTTTTATTATACTTTGCAATTTACGTCTTTCCTCAGTTTTTTTTTTATTAAATCATAGCTGTGTACATTAATGCAATTATGGGGTACAATGTGTTGGTTTTATGTACAATTTGAAATATTTTCATCAAACTGGTTAACATAGCCTTCAACGCATTTTCTTCTTGTGTTAGGACATTTACATATTTATTTTATTTTATTTTTAAGAAGGGAAACATCATAACATCATGATCCAGTACAGCATGAAAGACGTATCATTTGAAGAGAAAAACAGAAGATTCTGGACTGCTGCTCTTGTGTCAGTGAGAAGATGAAGTCTTGTGGACAACTGAAGGGCTTAACTTTAGGAATCAAAAAACAGAGCCTGTGCGCCACTTCTAGCCCATTTCTTCTAAGGAAATCACTAAGCCTCTTCTTTTGTGTCCTTATTATTCTTTCACATGGTATATGCAGCCTCTCTCTATCAACAAGATTCGAGGTTTTACACCCTCACCTCCACCATCTATCCGGGGGGCAAATGGAAGCAACAAAGAGAAGTGGTGTTTGAGTGAATATTGAGAGCAAGGTATAGGATGCAGCCAGAATGTTAAAGGCTTGGGTGGACTCTGTGGGAAGGGGATTGGATTTTATATTAAATAGTAAGTCATTCCTGAGCCATAAGAAGCCTGGCACCTATTCACATTTTAAAGTGATAGTTCTGATTACTGTATGGAGAACAGATTATAACGAGGGGTGGGAAGCAAAAGAAACAGGGAAAAGGTCACTACACTCCTCCAGGCAAGAAATGGTGGGGGTTTGTTCAAGAACAGACAGCATTGCAGCTAGAGAGGAACACATGGATTTATTTTCCATTTTACAGGTTTGACCAGAATGACTTATCAATAAATTGGATGTGAAGAGTAAGAGAAAGAGAGGAATCAACAGTGATCTCCGAGCTTTCAGCTTCAGTCATTAGGTGAAGATGCTATCACGAAGATGGAAAAACTACACGTGGGAGATTGGCTTGGGGGAACAGTAAAACCTGCAATTCCATTTTGAACCTAATTTGGAAATACCTATCAGACATTCAAGCAGAAGTCATCACTGGGAATTAGTTTATCATAATGATAGCAGACACTTCAATAGCGTTGGCTATGAGCTGGGCACCATCCTGACTTTATAAATGTCACCTCCAAAATGAATACACTTAAATACTTGGGACTAGATGGGCTCACTTAAGGAGGAGAAAGGACAGAGAAAGAAATTCATGAATAAATCTCAAATATACCACCATTTACGGGTCAGTTAGATGCTCTTCCTCCCCCAGGTCCCTACATACAAGTCTCTGGTTAAAAGCTTTTACACCCATAGATCAGAATTCCAAACTCTATTTGTTGATAACATCTGCACAGATAGCTGCTTACTTCCTATCTCTTAGTTTGTCTTCAAAAGTCCCAGGCATCAGTGGGAGGAATTCATGTAAATACCAGCTGTATACATAAGTTTTTCTGTTTTCTGTCTAAGGAAAAAAAAAAAAAAAGATTGTTTCTAAGGGTGCCTCCCAAGTCTTAGATTGCTGTTTATCCCTGTTTGAACCTCCATCAAAACCACACTTTCTAGGGCAGCACCTGTGGCTCATCAAGTAGGGCGCCGGCCCCATATATTGAAGGTGGCGAGTTCAAACCCAGCCTTGGCTGAACTGCAAAACAGAAAAATAGCCGGGCATTGTGGCAGGCGCCTGTGGTCCCAGCTACTCGGGAGGCTGAGGCAAGAGAATTGCCTAAGCCCAGGAGTTAGAGGTTGCTGTGAGCTGTGTGACGCCACGGCACTCTACCAAGGGCGATAAAGTGAGACTCTGTCTCTACAAAAAAAAACTTAAAAAATTAAAAAAGTAAAAAAAAAAACAAAAAAAAACACACTTTCTAGAAAGTAGCCTGCTCAAGTGGGTACTTGTCTTTGTAGATATATAGCTTGTTTCTTCCACTCAGAAAGTACAAGAAGGAGGCTGTGAATTCCCCTCAGAGGAAACTCTATAGTCAGCACCATCTATCCCAAGGGAGACTGAGTTAGAAAGGGCAAGTGGCAAGCGCTGGACACATGTACCATCACCACTCTTGGGAAAACAGCCACACAGAGTTTCTTTTGTACTGATCGATCATCAGTTGCATCTATATAGAAAAACACACTCGATTTTATAAATCCCCATGCATTAAATTCTTAGAACTAATTTAATAGCATTTACTTGCACTATTCTTAAATCATGTGGCCCAAGTGTTTAAATGGTAGGGTGCATTATCTTTTTTTTTTTCAGCTATTTTATTATTTGGAGAGATCAGACTTAGATTCTATTTATGATCAGCTCCAAAGACTTAAAAGGGACTTTGATTCCAAAGTATATACACATATCATGGGGTTTTTTTTCTTTTAGAGATGATGAAAGGCCAATATTTTTCTCTTATGTTTCAACACTTAACAAAAGTCCTTCTGAAACGTCTTAAATCACAGTTCTTATTAATTACAAGTGAAGGTTTAAAGAGTGTTTAAATAAGAGGAACCAAAATGATTGTGTTGGTGACAGAATTAGATGTGTTCTTTCTTATGCTGTGCTCTATTGTACTATATGTGAGATCCTGCTCCCTCTCTCTCCACCTCCCCCCATTGTTTCCAATTTTTCAATTCTTGTCCTGTGACATTTTTCTCTCTGATATCATCGTTTTTAACCTCTTCCCTAGGGTTGTCCTGTCGGCCTCTCACAGTGGCAGGCAGGATGTATTCAACAGGGAAATCACACTGAAAATGAATCTGCAGGCAAGTCTTTGGTTCATCAAGTAGATAATACAAGTCAGAAAATGTCTCATCTAATTCTCTGGATTCTGCCTTATAATCTGCTGTGAAATATCGAACCCCTGATTTTAAATCAGAACCTGAAATGAATCCAAGTTGTAGACATTTAAAAGGAAATCTTTAGGGATTTTTCTCTCCTACATAAAATTAATATCTTGATTTTCTGCCAGTTTGGTCTATGGATTTCAGATACGCTGATGAATTGATTTTTTTTTTAAGGGCCACAGAAATAAACTACCACAGTATGTCTTTATTTGAGGAAATAGCTTCTAATTAAGAAGTGCTTTATTATTATTTATAACATGTTATAAATTAGGTCTGTACTATAATTTCTTAGCATAAGTATTTCACAAATCCTACTCTATATTTTTAGGTGGAAATATAATATGCAGAGCCACAACATTTTATGGAAAAAAAAACTAATCCCCCTGGGTTAAGTACATTAGCACCTTAAACGTAAATTTTAAGATAGATCTGGGAGGATATTGTGGCAGAACGCCCTCAAGAGTATAAACCCTTGAGTTTGAGGGAACTATGGACAATTCGTTAACAACTAGAGGCAGAAGCCCTAATGGTTGTGCATGGAGTGTGTTCCACCAGTCCAGGAGTCTATCAGGTCAGCACAGAGCAGACTGGTTATAATTTCACATGAATGGAAGACAGACCAGTGAATGTTAAGAAGGAAACTCCTGTAGAAAAAAACAACAAAGAAACTTTATCATATTTTCTTACTTAACCTATTTCACTAATTCCATTTATCTAATGATCTGCCATGTGATTTCTAAAAACTATGAGTCGGAATTTTTAAATAAGAAATTTAACATAAAAATAGCTCTGCCAGCCTATTCTGCATGTCCTAAGAAAAATACTAGCCTCACTCCTCTGTAGGGTCATCAGGAAGAAGAGAAGAATCATTCTGACCTGAGAGGCCCTCCTGACCCCTGTAACCCCCAACAAGGTTAGAACTCCCTATTAGTAATGTCCCTAACGCGTTAGACCTCCCCTTTTATCATACCTGAAACTGATTTATCACTTAGCACTTTGTGTTCAACAAACATGTTCTCCACTAAATGATTCCAGGAATTCAGGAGCTATCCCTGTTTGTTTCACTTCTCTTGGATGAGGACAGTATATGGCATTTCAACAAACTGTAATTGTTGAATGAGAGAAAGGAGCATGCTTTTAAATAGCCACAGACTCCCAAAAGTTGAGAAAGTGAGAATGGTTGTACAATAACATCAACAGCAACATCCCTGCCAGTGACGCTCTGGGCGCTGCAGCAGGACAAGGACACGAACAGGCTCTGTGCTCATGTGTCTGAGTCTGAGACCAGTGACTACCACTCCTGGCCCTGTGATCTCAAGCATGTTGTTTAAGTTCCGTATGTCTGCTTGGGCATACCTCAGTCTTTCTATCAATAAAATGAGAAGTTGAACGTTTTTGAACTTCATAGGGTCATTGCAGATTAACTGAAGGAATCCAGGGAACGGTTTATTTAGCACAACATTGGGCCCTGAGTGGGCAGTGAGTGTTCAGCATTGGGCTGGAGTTTAGAGAGCTCCTACAGGAATGCCACAGAACAGATGTTATTGTCCCTGCTTTGCAGAGGACAGAGCTGAAGCCCAGCAGGCCAGTGTCTTGCTCTAGGTCACTCAGTGGTCAATCAGCTGAAGCTGGAAGTACACCAGGGTGTGCTTGTCTGTCAAGGTGGGGTTTTTGCACGATGCATCACTGACTGAGAGACGGATGCTCACTACCTTCCTACTACTTTGGTTCAAACCCATTAAAGAGCCAGAACAAATCCTTCAGCTAGCGAAAGTGAGGCAAGGCCACATAGCAGCAGTGGATCCAGTGCTGAAGGGCAGAATCTATCTTGTGCTCCAGCTCACCCACATACATGGCGAAAATAACCACTGCCCTGTTTACCACTGAGAGAGTCAGTAGGTGCATCCCTGTGTAGCCAGGGAAGGCTCCTCCAAAAAAATGTCATTCTCCCTTCCCAGACCCTAGAAGTGCCAATGAACTAATAAGTGACTTAAGGAATCAATGCACTTGGGTTGGATTAACTAAAATAAAAGCAGAAAAGTCTAAAAGGCAGTTATGTCCCAGTTCATTAGAGAAAAGTCTGGAGTGAATTAGAGAAGTTTTGAGAATATAGAATATGCCTGTACCCACCAAAAGTTGAGAAAGTGAGGATGGTCAGACAGTAACATCAACAGCAACATCCCTGCAGGCAAAAACATGAAGCGAGATGTCTCAAATGTATGAGCAAAATAAGTGAACAACAAAAGGTGATAAACCATTCAGGGACTAACAGGAAGCCAAGACCACCCTGTCCTAAAGGGGCAGAGGGAGGAAAGAATGATAAAACCCAAAAGCTATAGAAGTTGGGACATCCAACAGGAGGACGGCTATAGAGAGCACAGCCACTGCCAGATGCACAGCAGTGCGAGGGAGAAGCAGGACCTCTCAAACCTCTTCCCTTCAGTGTCCTGCCAGTGCTTCTTACTGGCCCGACCAGAAGCCAACAAGCAAGAGAGCCCAGATGGTGCAATCTATAAAGGCAACTTCTACATACACAGAAAGATTGAAAATGGATCCATTCTAAGCACGGATGCTGAAGACAACCAAACAGGATAAATGGAAGTGGGAGGGTTGACCCAGAGGAAGGAGGAATTACTATTACTTTAGGTGGCAGCAAAGGACATCAGTGGTAATATGGCTTTGGAGTACACATCTGACAAAAAGGGACAACCCATATTTCAAGATCCCCAAGACAGAAGCAAGACTGGCATTTATCTGCAGAGCAGCAAGAAGCCTAGTGAGGCAGCAGCAGGGCACACAAAGGAGAAAATAGCAGACAAGATCAGAGCAGGAGTCGGGGACTAGGACATTGAAGGACTCAAAGGACATCATACTTTTCCTTTGAGAACTTTTCATCTAAGCTAGTTGGGAAGCCCTGGGAGGGTTTTGAACAAAAGCAGTACATCACCCTATTTTCATTTTAAAAGGATCCCTGTGGCTATAAAGGACATAGAGCAGAGGAAAGGAGACCAAGAGGGATGGATGATAGTGCAATGATCCACATGAGAAATAATCATGGCACTAACCAGTTTAATAGTGATGGAACTGAAAGATTGAGAACATGGGAGGTATTGGAAGCTGAGTTGACCAGATTGGGATGAATGGGCTGTAGCGTGATACAGAGAGAAATGAAAGAAGAATCTGACCTTTGTAAAGGAGCACTGCAAGAATGGCAGCACTATACTAGGAGGACAGGTTAAGTTTGAGATACCTAATAGGAACTCAATCAGAGATGTCACATAAGCAGTTAGATATAGGGGTCTGGAATTCAGAAGAAAGGTTGGCTAGTAGTATAAATTTGGGAATGATTAGTCAAAGATTGTAAGATGGATTGCCAAAAGTGGCCACTAGCTCTTAGCATCTTCTCCCATGAACAGAGGAATCTATTTCCCTGCACTTTGAATCTCTGCAGGACTTGTGGCTTGCTCTGAGAACAAATGCAATAGAATGGAAGAGAAGGTTCATGCAAGGTCCAAAGCTAACCTTCAGCGGGGCGCTGCTGTTCCCGCTCCTGTGAGGGAAATCCTTCAGCACCTACCTCAGCCTGCTGCAGAATGGGAAATCAAATGGAGAGAGCCTTGGCCACTCACCCATCCCAGCTGAGGCTTGGGACATATAAGCAAGCTCAGTTCTTCTCAGCTGAGCTTGAACAGACCAGAAAAACTGCCCGGTTGAGCTCAGCCCAATTTCTTATCCACAGAATTGTGAGCTACTCACTGGATCTTGCCCCTTGATAAAGGAAATATTGAAAAGATTTTGATAACATTAAGGACATCAGGTGGCACCTGTGGCTCAAAGGAGTAGGGCACCAGCACCATATGCCGGAGGTAGCAGGTTCAAACCCAGCCCCGGCCAAAAAAAAAAAAAGAAAAAAACAAAACATTCAGGACATCAAGGATAATACAATGGCAGCTCTGATGGACATTCCAGAAGAAAAGTTTCCAAATTGCTTTGAGGGATCAACTAGGTGCTGGCATTGGTGCAGAGCTTCCCAAGGGGAGTATCTCAAAGGTGGCCATAATGATATTCAACAGTGAGGTATGTAGCCTTTTTTCTAGAATGAGTTTATAAACTGAATTGTCATACCTCATATGACCGTAAGAATTAAACACACGGTGGGTAAACTAGTAGTCTTGAGTTTCTTAAAACATTAGCCTGATGTAAATTATGTAAATTATTATCCTACCTTCGAAATGCTGAGGAGGGAAAGAGAATGTCAATATTAGGCAAACCAGGCCTATCATTCTCTTTTGGATCAAGATTATGACATCCTCTTTGGCAGATTATGATGGTGAGGACATGAGCATTGGGGATTGAGATAAGGGAATTCTAGGGACACAAAGTTCTCTGAAACTCTAATTTTACCTCTTCCAAGTGCAAAAGAAAGTGGGGAGAAGGGTCATGTACTGCTGAAGACTCTAGAGCTCTAAGCTGCTTGTGTCGCCTACAGAAGGCATTCATTTATTGTTAACTATTTTCAAAGCAAACATACCCAATGATAATAAAAAATATTTTCAAAACACTTTCAGCAAAACATTGAAAGTCCTTGCACAGGTCACACAACCCAGAAGGGGCAGAGACTCAGTGAAAGTTTGTGGTTCCTGGTGGCACAAGAACTATACCTTGAGTTCTTTTAAAGAGGGAAAATAATCAACGAGGCCCCCTAGTGGCCAGAATGTTTCAGGCCACCAATAACAGCACCGCATTGTAACTTAACTGGAAGGCGTGAGCACCATCATCTGCTCTAGATGGCTGGCCCCTAGTCAAGTAAACGTGTGTATAAGGCTGAGAACCATATACATAATTGGTGCCCAATAACGGCTGCAGTTAATTCTAAGCCTAGAGGTTGAATCTTTGAATCTTACCCAAGAGATGCCTTGCTCTGGGTACTGCCACTAGGGACCATTTCCTCTCCCTCAACCTCTTTCCAACCTTGGGTGCAAAGTTTGGATAGAAAGAAATATCCAAGGGGAAGCCCATTTAAAATCTTAAAGGTGAGGTTAGAGATCTCTGTCTTTATCTAAAAGCAATGAAAGCCCATTGAAATATTTCAAGCTGAGAAATGAAGGGAGAAGGAGTTTGGTGCTGTGTTCAAATATGTGTTTCAGAAAGATTGCTCAGTCTGCAAGCTAAAGAAGAGTTTACAGGAGGCCAGGGAGAATTCAGTGATGTCTGTTATGAGGTCATTATAGTAAAGACGGGAGAGGTAAGATTGGGTGAAATAAGGCAGTGGAAGTGGTGAAAATGGCAAGAAATAAATAGACTTGAGCGATACTACGAGTAAACACATGCAAACTTTCAACATATTTAAATAAATAAATAAATTTTTAGAAAGGAGTTAATTCAGTAGGAGATGGTAGTGTATAGAAGATGAAGGAGTGGGAAGTCTCAAGGATGATGATAGATTTGGAATGTGCGGTTGCCACAGAAATAGACAAACTTGGAAGAAGACACATGCCAAGTGGGGTGGGGCAGAGGATGAGTTTGATTTTGGATATATTTTGTTGACATTGCTTTGACTTACACTATCAGAGATGCTGAATAGGCAATTGACTAACCTGATCAGGAGCATGGAAGAGAGGCCTGGGCTGGAGGTAGGACACAGTGAGTCATCTGCAAAGAACTCTACTCTTTTTGTGTCTCCATAGGGAATACAGATGCTTGTTGATGTACAGTGAGATTATGTCACTATAAACCCATCATAAGTTGAAAACATAAGTCAAAAATGCAATTAGTCCATCTAAGCTATGGAGCATCGTAACTTCACCTATGCTACCATGTACAGAACACTTGCATTAGTCTACAGTTGGACAAAGTCATCCAATGTAAAGCCTATTTTATAATAAAGTATTCATTATCTTGTGTAAAACAAAACTCACCTAGTGGTATCAGTCAATGAAGGCAAAAGTGTGTACCATTTGAGATGTGTGTGCCTTCATTGTGGAAAGTGAGAGCAGGGCTGTTACACACTCAGATGAGTTCTTACTCAAATTAATTTTTGCCAATAGTAGAAAGTGAAAATTGTGAGAAGTGATTAGATTGTAGAAATATTTGTCAAGTTAGAATTGACAAAATGTGAGGACAGAATAAATTCAGATTCATGTAAATGCAAAAGATATCTTGTTTGATATGGCCAGAAATTTGGAAACCATTTAAGTGTCAGAAAGGAACTATTTACGTAAATTAAGTAGAATTATTTAAGTGAATAATATATAAATATCAATAAGAAAAAAATCTCTGTAAGTACTGACATGAAAGGATATTCATGAAGTTAGAAAATATGGAAGAAAAATATCATTATCTACATATATATTATTATAAGTGTCTCTCTAGAACAGTGTTTTCAATCCTTTTTATCTCATGGATGGCACACTTGAACCTATAGTTAAACTTCTGGGAACACTTACATATATCAAAAAATAAAAGAGTAAAAAAAAAAAAAACTTATTGTTCTTTGAACTTCTCTCTCTGATGATCTTTAAAGGTTTTCATGGCACACTCATTGAAAATCAAAGTCGTAGAATATATAAAATTAACTTCAAAAAAACTTTTTTTTTTTTTTTGAGACAGAGCCTCAAGCTGTTGCCCTGGGTAGAGTGCCGTGGCATCACAGCTCACAGCAACCTCCAACTCCTGGGCTCATGTGATTCTCCTGCCTCTGCCTCCCAAGCAACTGGGACTACAGGCACCCACCACAACACCTGGCTATTTTGTTGTTGTTCTTGCAGCCATCAGTTGTTTGGCAGGCCCAGGCTGGATTAGAATCCACCAGTTCAGGTGTATGTGGCTGGCGCCGACCCCAAAATTTTTAAACTAAACAGAGATCAGTAATGATTCCAGATGCAAATACAACATACGAAAGCCAATATTATTATTAGAAGATGTAGTGAGAAAAATATTATTTCTCTTTTAGTTGTAATAAAAACTATCATATATCCAGGAATAAAACTAATAAGAAACACTGAGCATCTTTAAGGAAAAAACTAGAAAACTTTATTTAACAATATAAAACATTTTAAGAAGACAATGGCAATGGCATAGCTTTGAATTTTTCTAAATTACTACATAAAAATAGAAAGAGAAACTACATATAAAAATCAAAGTTCAGGCAGCACCTGTGGCTCGAAGGAGTAGGGCGCCAGCCCCATATGCTGGAGGTGGCAGGTTCAAGCCCAGCCCTGGCCAAAAACTGCAAAAAAAAAAAAAAAAAAATCAAAGTTCTATGGACAACATTTATAAGAAATATAAGGGCAAAATATTCCCAGAAAGCCCAAGCAGGTGAAAACAGACCATCAGCTGCCAAAAATTGTGCAAGAATTTGGTATCTATGAAGGTAGAGATGGAGGAAAAATAAACCATTTGATACATCTGACAATCAAAGTAAACTGTACGTATTCAATAGAAAGTGGAAAGGCAATCTGAGAAAAGCAGGTGCTCAATCCAATAATGAATGAGTATGAGGGATGTGTAACAAGGACAGTGGAAGCTGTCTAGACCACATGAATTTTTAAAATCCACTACAGCTGCTTTCAAGGACAGTCCTCCACAATGAAGAGAAACTAATTAGAATGAAATAAAATTTGAGCAGGACAGGAAGAACAGATGAAGAAAAGAGAATATCCAGAACAAAAAGCAGAGGTCAGGGTTTCTGGCTATATCTTAGTTTTTAGCAAAGAGAAACCTCTCTCCAAAGAATATCCTGACAAATTTATGTGAATAAATCCTGACAAATGTATGTGAATAACCATTTTCAGCACTCTGGAAATTGAAGAAAGATACATGAGAAGCATTTATATTTGAAGTATTGCTGAATTTCAGGAATATGTGGAGTCTGACCTGAGGCTGCTCTCACCATATCCTTTAGCCTTGTTCCATATTGAGATTCTTTCAGATAAGCAGACTGTAAGGACTAGGAGCTTCTCTGGTACTTTCAAAAGAGGCCTACTTGATTTGATGTGATAGACAATGCCCCTGTCAAGAGGCATTGTTGGTGGAAGTGACTTCCAGAAGCCTAGCCAAAAGGAAAGGGAAAATGGCTTGAGTCTAATTGCCTAAGGTTGCAGGCCTACCTAAGGGCAATCATACTGTTGATTGAGGCTGTTTACGTGTATAGTACAAAAGCAGCAGTCTCAGATTATTCATACTCCAGAGAATGTACTTATGTGTGCCCATTTGAGATTTTAAGGGCTCTGTGGAAAGTAAAACCTAGGCCAGATGTGAAAATGTCCTGACTGTGTTCCTCTGCCTACATATAGATAAATCTGTAGATGACAGAAGTCTTAATGGCTCAAGGAGTTCAACCACAATCTCTGTCATTTGAGGGGAAGTTTCTAGAAAGTCAGGTTTAAAAATGAAGCAAAATGGAGAGATGCCATACTGAGAGTGATAATACTCCATACAAAAGAGAGATTTCACAAAATAAACCAAGACAAGTTACTAAACAAATGAACAAATATCCAGCAGCAACAACCTTTGATGGGGTAGAGGTGGGAGGTGGAAACATCAGAATCTAAAATAATACAATATTAAAAAAAAACTATAATATATATCTAAAATGTCCAGTTTTCTACAGAAAATTAGTAGACATGCAAAGAAACAGAGAAGTAAGATCTATACTTAGGAGGAACAAAAGCAATTTCAAAGATGCTATAAATATTCTTTAAAAACAATATATACTATAAAATTAAATATTAACATAAACTATAAATATTCTTTAAAAACAATAACAAAAAAACAAAGTATAACAACAAAAAACAATAGATATTCTCAATAAAGATAAAGAATTATTTTTTTAAAAAGAACCAAATAAGATTTCTACAGTCGAAGCATACAAATAACTAAAATAAAATTCACCATACGAGCTCACCAGCACATTTGAGATGGCAAAAGAAAGAATCAGATAACTTGATGATAGACCAGTAGATACTATATGATCTGAAGAACATAGATAATAAGGAATGAAGAAAAATGAATAGCATCTCAGAGATCTGTGAAACAATATCTACTAATTTAACATACATATAATGAAAATTTCCTCCTCCCCAAAAGAAGAGAACAAAAGGGCAGAAAAATTTTTAACAAAATTAGGGTTAAAAATGTAACAAAATTTCCTGAATATGAAAAAAAAACACATAAATCTATAGATACACAAAGCTTAACAAAACCCCACTAGACAAATACAACAATACCCATTAATCTATAAATTATAGTTAAAATGTTGAAAGACAAAGTCTTGAAATCAGCAAGAAGAAAACAACTCATCATATATAAGAACAATATGATTAACAGCCAACATGTTATCAGAAATAATGGGGGTCAGAAGTCAATAGAACAACATGTTGAAAGTGCTGAAAAAAATTTGTCAGCCAAAAATTCTATAATCTACAGCTAAATTAATGTAAACTTTAGGAAGAAAAATAGTACCTCCTCCTAATAGTTCGAAGAAAAGTTGTGGAATTGAAACTCCTTAGTTTCGATTGGTCTGGCTACAGTTACATATATATTCTTGGACCTCCACTCATACCAAATGGATGTAGAGTAAGAATAAATGAGGAAATGAATTATGGGCAGGCAAAACTAATAGACCAAACTTTTAGTCTGATTGTTTATGATATGATGAGCTCTAGAGGCTGTCGGGCCCACTGTCCACTAGCGAGGTTTTAAGGAGGGGGCACTGGGATGAAATAACACACACACACACACGGTAATGGACTCAGTCAGGCTGAGACTGAGACAAGACTTTATTTTTCTTCCATGCTTTTATATTCTCACAGGGGAAAAGGTCATTTAAGGTTCTTTACTTTAACATTCTCTTACTCCTTGGGAAC
>CAUYON010097006.1:0-14700 GCA_963573935.1 Arctocebus calabarensis
GCTGGGCGTTGTGGCAGGCGCCTGTAGTCCCAGCTACTGGGAGGCAGAGGCAGGAGACTCGCTTGAGCCCAGGAATTGGAGGTTGCTGTGAGCTGTGATGCCACTGTACTCTATCCAGGGTGACAGCTTGAGGCTCTGTCTCACAAAAAAAACACAAAAAAATGCACATGAAGTACTTGGAAGGCTGAGGCAAGAGAATTGCTTAAGCCCAAGAGTTAGAGGTTGCTGTGAGCTATGACGCCATGACACTCTACCAAGGATGACATAGTGAAACTGTCTCAAAAAATGAAAAAAAAAATTTAAAAAGTACACGTGAGAGGACCAGCCCTGGGAGGAATGGGAGGTAGAAGAGACGGAGCCATTTGGTTCTAACTCTGCTCCCCAAGTCGAAGTGATTGAGTAGGTAGAGCAATGGTAGGTGGCTAAAAGGCTATTTGTGGGAAAGTTCAAGAGCATTCTGTAAAATCATGGGTCTCATTTTTATCCACCCCACCCCAGTTCTCTTCAGCCAGACTGTGAGAAGCGGCAATGTCTGATTTTGTGGAAAGCGAGGCTGAGGAGTCAGAGGAAGAATACAATGATGAAGGCGAGGTGGTGCCCCGAGTCACCAAGAAATTTGTGGAAGAAGAGGATGATGGTGAGGAGGCCCCAGCCTCAAGCTTCTCTATTGCTAAGCTTTGGATAGTTGGATTCTTGCTGATGAAAGGCTCAGGCTCAGCACAGAAGTTATCACACATGAGGTACCAGCTTGAGAACTTTCAGTCATTCTTAGAAAATACTTAACTGAGCATCTATCTGCTGTATGCCAGGCACTGTGCCTAGAACTAGAAATACAAAACAAAGACCCAGCTATTGTGGAATTTATATAAGTGGGAGGAGACAGGTAGTAAGCCAATAAATAAATACCTATGTAATGGTAACCACTTTTACACCTAGCAATGTTGCTATTTATGCACCCAGTTTCCTATTTCTCTGGCCATACCTAACCTTTGAGATTATTAACAGAGTATGAGCATGAAATGGCTTTAAAGGAGGAAAGGAAATGTAAGTTTTGTCAAAAATTATGGATGAGGCAAGTACAGTGGTTCACACCTGTCATCTCAGCACTTTGGGAGGCTGAGGATCACTTAAGGCCAGAAGTTCAAGACCAGCCTGGGCAACATAATGAGACTACAAAAAATTTAAAAATTATGGGGGCATGGGGGCATACACCTATAGTCTTAGCACCACAGGAGGCTGAGGTAGAAGGATCTCTTGAGCCCAGGAGTTCAAGGTTACAGTGAGCTATGGGCACACCACTAGACTCCAGCCTAGGTGAAAAAAGAGGACCTTATCTCTAAAAATTAAAAGCAGAGCCTGGGCACAGTGGATTATGCCTAATTCAAGCACTCTAAGGAGATCAAAGCAGGAAGATTGCTAGAGGACAAGAATTTGAGACCAGCTGAGTAAGAACAAATTCCCATCTTTACGAAAAATAGAAAAAATTAGCTGGGCATAATGGCACATGCCTATAGTCCTAGCTCCTGGGGAGGCTGGGGCAGGAGGATCACTTCATCTGGGAGTTGGAGGTTGCAGTGAGCTATGGTGATGTCACTGCACTCTAGTCTGGCTGACAAAGCAAGGCCTTGTCTCAAAAAATAGATAGATAGATATAATTAAAAGAATTAAGCGTCAGTGCCTGTAGCTCAGTGGTTATGGCGCCAGCCACGTACGCTGAGGGTGATGGGTTCAAATCCAGCCTGGACCACCTAAATAACAACAACTGCAACAAAAAATAGCCAGGTGTTGTGGGGGGCATCTGTAGTCCCAGCTACTTGGGAGGTTGCAGCAAGAGAATCACTTAAGCCCAAGAATTTGGGGTTGCTGTGAACTATGATGCCACAGCACTGTACCAAGGGCAACATAGTAAGACTCTGTCTCAAAAAAAAAAAAAAAAGAATTATGGAGGCCAGGCATGGTGGCTCACGCCTGTAATCCTAGCACTCTGAGAGGCCAAGGCAGGTAGATTGCTTGAGCTCACAAGTTTGAGATCAGCCTGAGCAAAAGTGAGACCCCATCTGTACTAAAAATAGAAAAACTGAGGCAAGAGGATCACTGGAGCCTAAGTTGGAAGTTGCTGTGAGCTGTGAAGCTGTGAGCTGTGAAGCCATAGCACTTTACCCAGGGCAACAGCTTGAGACTCTGTCTCAAAAAATAAAATATAGCCGGGCGTTGTGGCAGGTGTCTGTGGTCCCAGCTACTCAGGAGGCTGAGGTAAGAGAATCACCTAAGCCCAAGAGCTGGAGGTTGCTGTGAGCTGTGACGCCACAGCACTCTACTGAGGGTGATAAAATGAGACTCTGTCTCTAAAAAAATAAAATTAAATAAATAAATAAAAGAATTATGGGTGGAAGAAGCAAATATAAACTGCTTATTTTATAAACTGGGTAAAACAAGATTATTAGTGGCCATAGCCTCTGGTAATGATTTTGGGGAGCCAGAGTAATTAGGAAGGTCATCTTGCCTAAAAAGAGAATGTAGAAAAGAAATCATCATTTCAACATGCTACTGCTTTGAGATAGTTTGTATCTTTATGTGAGTCAGAAGATTAACACAACCCCCAGGTCTTTAGGTGCACAGCAAATGGATAATCTCATTAAGCAGGTGGCCCTGCCTGGTCCCCAGCCTGTTACCAAGTCTCCATCCCTCAGACACGCATTTTTTTCCAGATGAGGAGGAGGAGGAGGAAAACCTAGATGATCAGGATGAACAAGGCAACCTCAAAGGCTTTATCAATGATGATGATGATGAAGATGAAGGGGAGGAGGATGAGGGCAGTGACTCGGGTGATTCAGAAGATGATGTTGGCCACAAGAAGAGAAAACGCAGTAAGTAGTTCATCTTCAGGTCAGGTGAGGATAGTGTGGAAGGTGAATGTGAATGCGGCCTCCCCATTACTAACACTTTATTTTCTTCAGCATCTTTTGATGACCGCCTAGAAGATGATGATTTTGACCTCATCGAGGAGAATTTGGGTGTCAAAGTCAAACGAGGAGTAAGTGTCACTCTTTGTCTTTGTAAAGCTTCTGAAATTTCAGTGTATCTCTGAGAGAAAAGGCACATCTGAACAGTCTAGGAACATCAGAGAAGAGAAAGGTGCCCTGTGTCATTGTTACATGGAGCCTAGACTTGCATCCCAGATCTAGGTGCCTGTTAGAGAAAGGCTTGTCAGAGTTTCAAGGATGGTGTTCCTTGGGGCTGAAAGCATTACTTAGCATATTCGTTCCCATCTTCCTTGGTCAGCATAACTGTGGTGGGAAGATGGGAGTGAGATGGGAGAACAGGCATCCTAATGCCAGACACCTCAGACCTAATGAGGCAAGTTTTCCCAACCTCCCAGCAAAAGTACCGCCGTGTCAAAAAAATGTCAGATGATGAAGACGATGATGAGGAGGAGTATGGCAAAGAAGAACATGAGAAAGAGGCTATTGCAGAGGAAATCTTCCAGGATGGGGAAGGAGAAGACGGGCAGGAGGCTGTGGAGGCCGCCATGGCTCCTCCAGAGGAAGAGGAGGAAGACGATGAAGAGTCAGGTATGTGGCATTCGGCAGAGAAGCCACCATTTGGATGAGTGTTAGAATTTCTTAGCCCCTAAGAACAGGATAGGAAGCCGTTCTTCAGCTATAACCCCTAGCATTCAACTCAAAAAGTTTCTTTTCAGGGACCTCCCTTCTCCTCTCCTCGCTGGCCACTCACATAGTAGGAACTAAAGCAATTCAGTCCTGGCCCAGCTCCTGACTGAGCACTAACTCCTCCTTTCTCTACCCAGATATTGACGACTTTATTGTGGATGATGACGGACAACCTCTGAAAAAACCTAAGTGGCGGAAAAAGCTTCCCGGATACACAGATGCGTGAGTGGGGTTTGGTATAAGAAAGTAGTAAAGCATTGAGTGGGCCCATTGAGGAAAGAGGAGGTCAAAGGGCACTGCAAAAAATGGAGCATTCCCAGCTTACAGCCATTTTGCTTCCATCCCTCAGTAACCTTCCTACGCAGGAATTTCATACTGCCCTAGAAGCCCTGGGAGATGTCTTTGTTTTAGGGCTTAGGATGGAATCCTATACGAGCAAGGTCCCAGTGTTGTTCTTCCACCTACAGCTCCATTCTTATTCATTTACACATTGATCTTCTAAGTATAATTGTGTTGGAAGAAAGATGGCTACATCTGGCTCCGCAACCGTAGCACAGTGGTTACAACGCCAGCCACATACACCATAGGTGGCAGGTTCAAACCCAGCCTGGGCCAGCTAGACAACTGCAACAACAAAAAAATAGCTGGGCATTGTGGTGGGGTGCCTATAGTCCCAGCTACTTGGGAGGCTGAGGCAAGAGAATCACCTAAGCCCAAGTGTTTGAAGTTGCTGTGAGTTGTGATGCCACAGCACTCTACCAAGGGCAACATAGTGAGACTCTGTCTCAAAAAAAAAAAAAAAAAGATGGCAGCATCATAGACTAAAAATTTCAAAGCTTTTTCTCTTAAGGGAATTCTGTAATACCTTAGCAGAAGACGGATCCACTGGGCAGGATATAGACCCATCTGCCTTGTTGCTATTTGAATCCTGTCAATGGCAAGAGCTAAAGATAGCTTAATAGGCTCGGTGCCTGTGGCTCAACGGGCTAAGGCGCCAGCCACGTACACCTGAGCTGGCAGGTTCAAGTCCAGCCCAGGCCTGCCAAACAACAATGGTGGCTGCAAACTAAAAAAAAAAAAAATGGCCGGGCATTGTGGTGGGCGCTTGTAGTCCCAGCTACTTGGGAGTTAGAGGCAGGTTACTTGCTTGAGCCCAGGAATTGGAGGTTACTGTGAGCTGTGATGCTACGGCACTCTATCCAGGGTGACAGCTTGAGGTTCTGTCTCAAAAAAAAATAAATAAAGATAGCTTAATAAACAATAGTTTACTCAGAAATATCCCCCAGCTTAGCCTTTTTCCCACAAAGAACATGATTTTCTTATTTGCCTTTCTCCTAATCTTCTTAGTTCCCTTGAGACAAGTAAAGGAGCAGGAGCTGCATTTCTCTCCTCTCACCTGAACCTGAGCCACTACCTCTTGGTCTCACCCACAGAGCTCTGCAAGAAGCCCAGGAAATCTTTGGTGTGGACTTCGACTATGATGAATTTGAGAAATACAACGAGTATGATGAAGAGCTGGAGGAAGAGTATGAGTATGAGGACGATGAAGCTGAGGGTGAAATCCGCGTGCGCCCCAAAAAGACCACTAAGAAGCGTGTGAGCCGCAGGAGCATCTTTGAGATGTACGAGCCTAGTGAGCTGGAAAGCAGCCACCTGACAGACCAGGACAATGAAATCCGAGCCACTGACCTGCCTGAGAGGTTTCAGGTAAGAAAACACCTGCCTCTGCACTTTTGTCAATCTGTCACTGCCTTATAGCTCAGAAACAAGCTAGCAATAGTCTTACATTGAGTAGTATCCAGGATGGACTTTGAACCTCATCAGACCAAGGATCTAAGGAATCCAGTTCTTAGAGGAGGGAAGATAGATTCTCACTCTGTCGCTTATGTTTCCTGAGATGGAGCTCTTTCTCTAGCAAATCTATGAAATGCTTCCATCAGCCAGGATGGTACTGTGTTTAGTACTGGAAATGCATGCTCAAGGATCACATGTTTCTGTCCAGAAAGATGTTACGTTTTTCTTTAATGGGATACAAGATTGAGTCAGTCTTGCTCTGTTGTCTTAACTACTGCAGCTCCGCTCTATCCCAGTCAAGGGGGCTGAAGATGATGAGCTAGAAGAAGAGGCTGACTGGATCTATAGAAATGCCTTTGCCACACCAACCATTTCTCTCCAGGTACCCAAAAAATGATCCTTAGGTTTTGCCATGAACCAAAATTCACTTCATCTAGTTAGGGAACTGCTCCTCCCATACCCCATACATGAGTGAGCCTGGTACAAGAAAGTATGTGTGTATGTGCATGAGAGAGATTTTTTAAATTTTTATCTAACAAGGTTAAAAGATAAAACAAGGTTATCTTGTGTTATGAAGCAGCTTTGTGTGGTAAGACAAAGTAAGAAATAGTGTCTTTGATGTCTTTTCTTTTCTACTGTAGGAAAGCTGTGATTATCTAGACCGAGGGCAACCAACCAGCAGCTTTAGTCGAAAAGGTCCCAGCACAATTCAGAAGATCAAAGAGGCCCTGGGCTTTATGAGAAATCAGCATTTTGAGGTAGCATCTCACACTCCAGTAATTCATTGGTTAGAAATTTGTTTAGGATACAGAACTGGATGTAGTGTGTAACTCTCTTTCCTTTTGTGGCCATTGCCACATTGGCAATGGCCAAAATGAACTTCAATCCTTTTGTGACTTCTGACTGAAGCAAGAATCACAAAAAACGTTTCAATGTACCTTCCCACATTCATAGAAGGAGTATATTTTCCCCTTTTTCCAAAGAGCTGAGATAGAAATACAGTGTTCAGTCTATGCCCATCCAAAAGGATAATGAAGTTAAAGTTGTTTGGGGGCAGTATAAGAGTTAGCAAATCGGCAAAGTAGTTCAGGTTTACAGGAGGGAAGGGCTAATGGCACAATTGTCAATGTGGACAGTTCACACCAACAAAGTAGTTATTCACCCCAAGTTACTATTAGTCTTAAACTCGACAAAGACCACAAAAAGATCATTGAACAGAAAACCAAATTTCACCAAGTAGGAAAGGAAAAGGGCAAGTACAAGGCAGAAACAATTGAGACGATGCACAATGGCGGTGCCTGTGGCTCATCAAGTAGGGTGCCAGCCAATATACCGAAGGTGGTGGGTTCAAACCCAGCCTCTGCGGAACTGCAAAACAGACAAATAGCTGGGCATTGTGGCGGGTGCCTGTAGTCCCAGCTACTCGAGACTGAGGCAAGAGAATCGCCTAAGCCCAGGAGTTGGAGGTTGCTATGAGCTGTGTGATGCCATGGCACTCTACTGAAGACGATAAAGTGAGATTCTGTCTCTCCAAAAAAAAAGGAAAAAAGAAGATGCACGAATAAAATTTTTTTTTTTTTTTTTTGAGACAGAGTCTCACTTTGTCACCCTCGGTAGAGTACTGTGGTGTCATAACTCACAGCAACCTCAAATTCTTGGGCTCTACCAATTCTCTTGTCTCAGCGTCCTGAGTAGCTGGGACTATAGGCACCTGCCACAACAACCAACTGTTTTTTGAAATGGGGTCTCACACTTACTCAGGCTGGTTTGGAACCTATAAGCTCAGGCAATCCACCCGCCTCAGCCTCCCAGAGTGCCGGGATTACAGGTGTGAGCCACCACACTTGGCCTGAATAAAATAATCTTACATATAACTTTCATTAAAAGCTACTAAAATGAATAAGGAACAAAGAAATTTAGTTAGGTAACTATCTGTCAGGTAGGGAGCCTCTTCGTGCTATTTTCAGAATTTGAGGAAGTGCCCTAATGGGAAGTCCCGTCCCTTGACTGAATAAGTATTAAGGCCAGTGGTGACTCAAGTGGTTCCAAGAACAATGCTGCCCTGTCCATGGCAATACCTTGTCTGTTGGTGAGAGCAATGTGCCCTGGATGGGCTCAGTGAGGGAGACTGAGCTTCTAACTATTGCGTTTCCTAGAGCTATTTGTCCAGGAATTTGTTGTCCTCTGGTAGAGGGTAGCTTTGCAGATCTTTTCTCTGAGTGACAGAAGTCTCCTTGCCCCTCTAGGTGCCTTTTATTGCCTTCTACCGAAAAGAATACGTGGAACCAGAGTTGCACATTAATGACCTCTGGAGGGTGTGGCAGTGGGATGAAAAGGTAATACTGGTCTACATCCCCCAAGGAGGTGTGGGCTGGTTTGGGCACTACTACTACCAGGGTCCTACAAACCCAGGCCCCTCCAAGCCTGTCAAGTTTCCCCACTGGGTCTCCTGGGCTGAACACCAGCCCTTACTCCTGCCCTTCCCTGCCCTAGTGGACCCAGCTGAGGATCCGTAAAGAGAACCTAACACGGCTGTTTGAGAAGATGCAGGCTTATCAGTATGAGCAAATCTCTGCTGACCCTGACAAACCTCTTGCTGATGGCATTCGGGCACTGGACACCACGGACATGGAGAGGTAATACATGCAGGGTTTATCCCATTTTAGAGAGCCATCAGACCCAAGGCAGGCCACACAGGAGTAATGTTACCTTGTAAAATTTGTGGCACTGGTCCCTATCCCTTAGAACAGTGGTTCTCAACCTTCCTGATGCTGTGACCCTTTAATACAGTTTCTCATGTTGTGGTGACCCCCAACCATATAATTATTTTCATTGCTACTTCATAACTGTAATTTTGCTACTGTTATGAATTATAATGTAAATATCTGATATGCAGGATGATCTTAGGCGACCCCTGTGATAAGGTCGTTCCACCCCCAAAGGGGTCATGACCCACAGGTTGAGAACCGCTGCTTAGAACTCGACTTGTCAGTACATAAAACCATAAAACACATAAACAGTGATGTTTCCTCTTATAATGGCACTAAAACCAAAAAAAAAAAAAAAAAAGTGATCTTATGCAAATTCATCTTAGTTATGCATATCAGTATATAAATAAGACAGCTTATTTACCAAAAAATTAAATGTTAGAAGGATTGCATGTTTATGTTTGCTGGTCTATACATTTATTCCATCTGGGAAAACAAATTATTAGAAAGTTGCAGGATGAGCTCGCAGTTAGAATGGGCTGTGGGAGAGGAGCAAATGGTTTTGTGGCCAGCATCAAGAAGCTCAGGGGGAGGCTTAATGGCCGTGGCCTCTCCAAGGAGGCCCTTGCTTAGTACCCTTTGGCATTTCTGCCAAAGCACTGTCCCAAGCACTTTGAACTTTTCTAGAGACATTCTGTCTCTCCCTTTTTGCTTCCATTTTTTTTTTTTAATTGTATGGGACTCATTAAAAGTACAAAGAATTAGATTACACTGCTTGCATTTTTGGATAACATTCCTCTTACAACTGTGTGTTTGCTTCTATTTTTAACAGCCACCAGTCACCCTGTTTGACATATTTCTTTAAGATACCTTAGTTGCAGTTAAGTTATTGTGTTGTGTTATGTTAAATTGTTGTATCTCTTTAGCAGTTAGAAAATAAAGGTATGCATCTTAACTGGCATTTTGCCTCCTGAGAATTGGACCTCTTGGAGTAAAATGGGGTATACCCCTTTCCCAGTGGTAGCTAAAAACATGTTCCTTCCCTTCAGGCTCAAGGATGTTCAATCAATGGATGAGCTGAAAGATGTCTACAACCATTTTCTTCTTTATTACGGTCGTGACATCCCCAAGATGCAGAATGCTGCCAAGGCTAGCCGCAAGAAGCTGAAGCGTGTACGGGAAGAGGGAGACGAAGAGGGTAAGTGCTGGAAAAGAAAAGTCAGGAGGCTTCATGGCCATGGCCTCTCCAAGGAGGCCCTTGCTTGGTATCCTTTGGCGTTTCTGCCAACATGCATCAGATCCTTGGATGAGACTGGAAACTAAAACTCTAATACTTGCCATGTTTTTCTTCCCAGGTGAAGGAGAAGAAGCAGAAGATGAGGAGCAGAGGGGCCCTGAACTCAAGCAGGCCTCCCGCCGAGACATGTACACCATCTGTCAAAGTGCTGGGCTAGGTAAAGCCAGCTTCTTGGGACCTGGGCATTATAGCCTTGAGCAAAGGGAGTAATCCAGGAAGACTAGTGGGTGGAAAAAGGAAAGGATGTGTGGGTCAATCGCTCATTCAGTCCTGAACCAGCCTACTACCTGGTCCTCATAAACACTGCTCCCCCAACTCATCCATGCCCCACAGTAAGGCTCAGCCTCTCCCTAATTTCCTAAAGTAGTGGGAAACTCATGAGGAAAGGGAGAGAGTCCATCCTCTGTATTCATCAGGTATTTCAATTCAGGTTTTTTGAACCTGGGCATGGTGGCTCATGCCTGTAATCCTATCACTGGTAAGCCAAGTCAAGTGGATTGCTTGGGCTCAGGAGTTTGAGACCAGCCTGACCAAGAGCAAGACCTGTCTCTAAAAATAGCTGGGTGTTGTTGGACCTGTAGTCCCTACTTCTCTGGAGACTAAGGCAAGAGAATTACTTGATCCCAAGAGTCAAGGTTGCTGTGAGCTATGATGCCACAGCACTCAACTGAGAGTGAATAAAGTAGACTCTATCTCAAAAAAATAAATACAGTTTTTTGGTGGTTGTTTGACAGCTTGGTCCTACTCATTCATGGCCCCTTTAAAGCCTAGTACCCAAATTGCTACTCCAGATTCTGAAGCCAAGAGGTTTGTCAGCCCAGTTGCCACCTTACGTTTCGCTCTTCTTTTGGCTTTAGATGGCCTGGCCAAAAAGTTTGGGCTTACTCCAGAGCAATTTGGAGAGAACCTTCGGGACAGCTACCAGAGGCATGAGACAGAACAGTTCCCAGCAGAGCCCTTGGAACTGGCCAAGGATTATGTTTGCAGGTAAGTATGCAGTGGGTGGCCGGCAGGAGAAGGAGCCTGAGGCCAAGACGCCCTTGTCCTGCAGCTCCACCATTTTCCCCACAGCCAGTTCCCCACACCAGAAGCTGTGCTAGAAGGCGCCCGCTACATGGTAGCTCTCCAGATTGCCCGTGAGCCCCTCGTCCGGCAGGTGCTGAGGCAAACCTTCCAGGAGAGAGCCAAGCTAAATATAACTCCCACCAAGAAAGGTAGAAAGGTGAGCTGGGTGAAGGACTGTGATCTAAGATATGACCCAGCTCTCTAGTTTATTAAACTACATCTCTTTAAACTGAGTCTCTTGCCTTTTGCTGAGCTGAATTATCTGCCTGAGAGAAGAGAGGCAGTCTTTTCTCCCAGGGCCATCCACAGGCTAATGATTTCTTGATGTGTACAGGATGTGGATGAGGCCCACTATGCATATTCCTTCAAGTACTTGAAGAATAAGCCTGTTAAGGAACTAAGAGATGACCAGTTCCTCAAGATAGCTCTGGCTGAAGATGAAGGGCTGCTCACCATTGACATCAGCATAGATATGAAGGGAGTCGAAGGGTAAGCAAAGCCATGGGCTTAGCAGATTTTGGGGGGAAGGTTTGGTGAAGACTCTGGTGGAGAGAAGGCTCCCTCAGGAATGTGAACCAGTTTCTGAACTAAACGAGCCATTGTCTCTTCCTCACTCACAGCATTCATGGACATTTAGGGATTACCTTTTCTCCATTCCTAACATCACTGCTTTGTGTCTCCTCAGTTATGGCAACGACCAGACCTATTTTGAAGAGATTAAACAATTTTACTACCGAGATGAATTCAGCCACCAGGTGCAAGAGTGGAACCGGCAACGCACCATGGCCATTGAACGAGCTTTACAGCAGTTCCTCTATGTGCAGATGGCCAAGGAGCTCAAGAACAAGCTGCTAGCAGAAGCCAAGGAATATGTCATAAAGGTAAGGACAGAGGCCCATGACCTTTAGTCATCTGATTTCTGCAAACTAGAGCCAAGTGTGAAGGAAACCAAGTAGTCCCATTGCTAATGGAGAAACACTGCGAGTGAGTGAAGCATAATATGAGAAGATACCAATGGGCGTGCAGGAGATGCCTCCCAGACCTCTCCGCTCAAGGATCCTCTTACCTCCTTCTTCCACACTCACCTAGATGTTCATTGTATGTATCACAGTTCTCTGTGTACTCTTCTGTTTATAAAAGCAAAGTATGCCCCTAGGTCGTAAGCCTGCTGGGAGTAGGAACACCATCACATATGAATACACATCCTCAAATATGTGTGCCTGAGTCTATTTCCTAAGCATTCTTGGTGAACCTGTTTACTGTAGTATCTGGTGTATCTCCTCCTTAGGCCTGTAGCCGAAAGCTCTACAACTGGTTGAGGGTGGCACCCTACCGACCAGATCAGCAGGTGGAGGAAGATGATGACTTTATGGATGAGAACCAAGGGAAGGGCATTCGAGTCCTTGGTATTGCTTTCTCCTCTGCCAGGTAACAGCCTATTCCTGCCTACCCAGCAACATCTCTTACCCATCTTTCTAATTTAACCCTTCTCTTACTCATAGCCTTACGTTGCTGATTATTGTGCTCTTTTTCTGTTGGGCTGACAGAGATCACCCTGTATTCTGTGCCCTGGTCAACGGTGAAGGAGAAGTAACAGACTTCCTTCGACTTCCCCATTTTACCAAGCGACGAACTGCATGGAGAGAGGAAGAGCGGGAAAAGAAGGCAAGTGGCTAGGATAGCGTACCAAGTGTACATCTGGAATACGTCTTAGGATTCAGTGGCATTAAATGTTTATGATCTAAGCAGCATTCCATGCAAGACCCTGATTGTCTTTGGTTCCTGGCTTCTCGCCTCCAAGGATGGGTTTCATGTCCATGGGCAGTAGATGGCACTCAAGTTATCTGGTGTAGAATTTGCTTCTGGTTTGAAGCCACTTCCTAGGCCTAATATGCTACTGGGGCTGCATGTACTATCTCTGTTCTTCCCAGCATCTGGGTCAGACTGTTCCAAGAGCTGAAAGCCACTGAGGCAAGACGCCAGCCTTGACCCTGCTTTAGCCTTCCAATGTCTTTTTCCAAAGAAAGAAGAATTGGAATTCATCTGATTGGCATATTTTTTTTTTCCACACAGTCTCACTCTGTTTGCCCAGGCTACAGTGCTGTGGCATCAGCCTAGCTCTCAGCAACCTCAAGCTCCTAGGATCAAGTGATCCTCCTGCCTCCACCTCCCAAGTTGCTAAAACTACAGGGCCTTGCCTCAACACCAGCTAATTTCTTGTTTTTAATTTTTTTTTTTTTTTTTTTTATGAGAGTCTCAATTCTGTCACCCTTGGTAGAGTGCTGTGGCATTATAGCTCGCCCTCAAACTCTTGGGCTCAACCAATCCTCTTGCCTTAGCCTACCAGTAGCTGGGACTTCAGGTGCCACACAAAGCCTGGCTAGTTTTTCTATTTTTAGAGACTGGGTCTCGCTCTTGCTCAGGCTGGTCTCAAAATCCTAAGCTGTGGATTACCTAGAACTCCCAGAGTGCTAGGATTACAGGGGTGAGCCACTGCACCCAGCTATTTTTTTTTTTTTTTTTTTAGAGATGTGGTCTTGCTATGTTGCCCAGGCTGGTCTTAGACTTCAGGGCTGAGGAAATTCTCCTACCTCAGCCTGCTGAAGTGCTGGTATTATGGGCAGAACCTTCATGGCTAGCCAATAAACAACATTTTTTTTTTGAGACAATGTCTTATTCTGTTGCTCAGGCTAGAATGCCTTGGCATCAGCCTAGCTCATAGCAAACTCAAATTGTTGGGCTTATGCAATTCTCCTGCCTCAACCTCAAGAGTAGCTAAGACTACAGGCACCCACCAGCACACGCAGCTAAATTTTCTGTTTTCTTAGTAGAGGCAGTATCTCACTTTGCTCAGGGTCATCTTGAACTCCTGAGCTCAAGCAGTCCTCCCACCTTAGCCTCTCCGAGTGATAGAATTACAGAACTGAGCCACCGCAACTGGCCAAACAACTATTTTTTTTTTAGATATTGATGTGAAGATAAGATTATCAGAATTGGGCCAGGCTTGTTGGCTCATGCCTATAATTCTAGCACTCTGACAGGCCAAGGCTGGTGGATCACCTGAGCTCAGAGATCAGAGACCAGCCTGAGCAAGAGCAAGCCCCCATCTCTACTAAAAATAGAAAAACTATGACTCGGCGCCATAGCACAGTGGTTACGGCACTGGCCACACGCACTGAGGCTGGTGGGTTCAAACCCAGCCGGGGCCTGCTAAACAACAATGACAACTACAACAAAAAAATAGCGGGGTGTTGGAGTGGGCTCCAGTAGTCCCAGCCACTTGGGAGGCTGAGGCAAGAGAATCGCTTAAGCCCAAGAATTTGAGGTTACTGTGAGCTGTGACGCCACGACACTCTACTGAGGGTGACGTAATGAGACTCTTGTCTCAAAAAAGAAAAAAACATAGAAAAACTAGCCAGGCTCTCTTGTGAGTACTTGTAGTCACAGCTACTCAGGAGGCTGAGGCAAGAGGATGGCTTGAACTCAAGAGTTTGAGGTTGCCGTGAGCTATGATGCCACAGCACTGCACCCCAGAGTGGGACTCTGTCTCAAAAAAAAAAAAAAACAAAGACCCATGGTGTTTAGTTAACCACAGCCTTATTGTGAGCCAGAAATATGACAGTCTTAGAAAAGACTAATAGATTTATTGTATTCAAGCCAGAGGTTCTGGTCTCCCCATTTTTTGTTCTTTCTGGCTAGGCAACAAGCAGTGCATCTTGTCTAACATTGAGCTTCCTACATAAAGAGAGGTAAAGACGCAGCTCTTGTGGCTCGTCGAGTAGGGAGCCGGCCTTATATACCGAAGGTGGCAGGTTCAAACCCGGCCTCAGCTGAACTGCAAAAAAACAGAAAAATTGCTGGGTGTTGTGGCAGGCACCTGTAGTCCCAGCTCCTCAGGAGGCTGAGGCAGGAGAATCGCCTAAGCCCAGGAGTTGGAGGTTGCTGTGGGCTGTGTGACACCACGGCACACTACTGAGGGCGATGAAGTGAGACTTTGTCTGTACCAAAAAAAAATAAATTAAATAAATAAATAAATATTTGGGTGGGGGGTGTGGCTCATGGGCACCTGCCCCTTTTGCTTGTGGGGGCTGGTTCAAAAACTGCAAAAAAACCGGGCCAAAAACTGCAAAAAAAAAAAAAAAAAAAAAAAAGCGGCAAAGACTAT
>CAUYON010097007.1:0-28248 GCA_963573935.1 Arctocebus calabarensis
ACCTCCAATTCCTGGGCTTAAATGAATCTCTTGCCTCCACATCCCAAGTAGCTGGGACTACAGGTGCCCACCACAACGCCCGGCCATTTTTTGGTTGCAGCCGTCATTGTTGTTTGGCGGGCCCGGGCTGGATTCGAACCCACCAGCTCAGGTGTACTTGGTTGGCACCTTAGCCCACTGAGCCACAGGCGCCGAGCCGTAGTTGGAGATTTTAAAACCTCTTTAGCAGTACTGGATCCTCCAAAAAGAAGCTAAGCAAAGAAATTTTAGATTTAAACTTAACCATTCAACATCTGGATTTAACAGACATTTACAGAACATTTCATCCCAACAAAACTGAATACACATTCTTCTCATCAGTCCACAGAACATACTCCAAAATCAATCACATCTTAGTCCAGAAGTCTAACCTCAGCAAATTTAAAAAAATAGAAATTATTCCTTGCATCTTCTCCAACCATCATGGAGTAAAAGTTGAACTCAATAACAACAGGAATCTGCATACTCATACAAAAACATGGAAGGTAAATAACCTTATGCTGAATGATATTTGGGTCATAGACGAGATTAAAAAGGAAATTACCAAGTTTTTGGAAGAAAATGACAATGAAGACACACATTTTCAGAACCTCTGGGATATTGCAAAGGCAGACCTAAGAGGGAAATTTATAGCAGTGCAAGCCTTCCTCAAGAAAACAGAAAGAGTGAAAGCTAACAACGTAAGTGGTAAATCTTAAGCAACTAGAGAAGGAAGAACATTCCAACCCCAAACCAAGGAGAAGAAAAGAAATAACCAAAATTAGAGCATAATTAAATGAAATTGAAAACAAAAGAATTATACAACAGATCAATAAATCAAAAAGTTGGTTTTATGAAAAGGTCAATTAAATAGATAAACCTTTGGCTAACTTAACCAGGAAAAAAAGAGTAAAATCTCCAATTTCATTAATCAGAAATGGTAAAGACGAAATAACAACAGACCCTTCAGAAATTCAAAAAATCCTTAACAAATATTACAAGAAGCTTTACTGTCAGAAACATGAAAATCTGAAGAAATTGACCAATACTTGCAAGCACACTACCTACCAAACTTAGCCAGAATGAAGTGGAAATGTTGAACAGGCCTATATCAAGTTCTGAAATAGCATCAAGCATACAAAATCTCCCAGTAAAGAAAAGCCAGGGACCAGATGGCTTCACGTCAGAATTCTACCAAACCTTTAAAGAAGAACTAGTACCTATATTACCAAACCTCCTCCAAAATATAGAAAAAGAAGGAATACTACCCAACACATTCTATAAAGCAAACATCAGCTTGATCCCTAACCCAGGGAAAGACCCAACAAGAAAAGAAAATTGTAGACCAATATCACTAATGAATATTGATGCAAAAGTATTCAACAAGATCCTAACAAACAGAATCCAGCAATACATCAAACAAATTATACACCATGACCAAGTGAGCTTTATCTCAGGGTCTCAAGGCTGGTTCAATATTTGTAAATCTATAAATGTAATTCAGCACATAAACAAATTAAAAAATAAAGACCATATGATTCTCTTGATTGATGCAGAAAATGCTTTTGACAATATCCAGCATCCCTTCATGATCAGAACACTTAAAAAAATTGGTACAGAAGGGTCATTTCTTAAACTAATAGAGGCCTTCTACAGCAAACCCACAGCGAATATTGTATTGAATGGAGTTAAATTGAAATCATTTCCACTTAGATCAGGAACCAGGCAAGGTTGCCCATTATCTCCTCTGCTCTTCAACATTGTAATGGAAGGTTTAGCCATTGCAATAAGGGAAGAAAATGCAATCAAGGGTATTCACATAGGGTCAGAAGAGATCAAACTTTCACTCTTCGCAGATGATATTATTGTATATCTGCAAAACTCCAGGGATTCTACTACAAAACTCTTAGACGTGATCAAGGAATACAACAATGTCTCAGGCTACAAAATCCACACCCATAAATCTGTAGCCTTTATATATACCAACAATAGCCAAGCTGAAAAAACAGTCAAGGACTCTATTCCTTTCACAGTAATGCCAAAGAAGATGAAATATTTGGGAGTAAGAAAAGAAATGACTGAAAAAATATATTTTTTTTTTGTAGAGACAGAGTCTCACTTTATCACCCTAGGTGGAGTGCTGTGGCATCACACAGGTCACAGCAACACAGCAACCTCCAATTCTTGGGCTTAAGTGATTCTCTTGCCTCAGTCTACCAAGTTGCTGGGACTACAGGTGCCCGCCACAATGCCTGGCTATTTTTTTCTGCTTTTGCAGTTCGGCAGAGGCCAGGTCTGAACCAGCCACCTTCAGTATGTGGGGCCGGCACCCTACTCAATGAGCCACAGGAACCGCCCTGAAAGTATTAACAAATGGAAAAACATAACATGCTCATGGCTGGGAAGAATCAACATTGTTAAAATGTCTATCCTACCCAAAGCAATATATAATTTTAATGCAATTTCTATAAAAGCTCCATTGTCATATTTTAAAGATCTTGAAAAAATAATGTTTCGTTATATATGGAATCAGAAAAAAACCTTGAATAGCCAAGTCATTACTCAGAAATAAAAACAAAGCAGGAGGAATCACGCTACCCGACCTGAGACTGTACTTTAATTCGATAGTGATCAACACAGCATGGTTCTGGCAGAAAAATAGAGAAGTAGATGCTTGGAACAGAATAGAGAACCAAGAGATGAATCCAGCTACTTACCGTTTCTTGATCTTTGACAAGCCAATTAAAAACATTCAGTGGTGGAAAGATTCCCTATTTAACAAATGGTGCTGGGTGAACTGGCTAGTGACCTGCAGAAGACTGAAACTGGACCCACACCTCTCACCATTAAGATAGACTTTCATTGGATTAAAGATTTGAACTTAAGACATGAAACTATAAAAATTCTAGAAGAAAGTGCAGAGAAAACTCTTGAAGGAATCGGCTCCGGTGAATATTTTATGAGGAGGACTCCCCAGGCAATTGAAGCAGTATCAAAAATACACTACTGGGACCTGATCAAATCAAAAGGCTTATGTACAGCCAAGAACATGGTAAGTATAGCAAGCAGACAGCCTCAGAATGGGGGAAAATATTTGCAGGTTATGCTTCCGACAAAGGTTTAATAACCATAATCTACAAAGAATTCAAATGTATTAGCAAGAAAAGAACAAGTGATCCCATCTCAGGATGGGCAAAGGACTTGAAGAGAAACTCCTCTAAAGAAGACAGGTTGCATGGCCTACAGACACATGAAAAAATGCTCACCATCCTTAATCATCAGAGAAATGCAAATCAAAACTACTTTGAGGTATCACCTAACTCCAGTAAGATTAGCCCACATAACAAAATCCCAAAACCAGAGATGTTGGCGTGGATGTGGAGAAAAGGGAACACTTCTACACTGCTGGTGGAAATGCATACTAATACATTCCTTTTCAAGGATGTTTGGAGTATACTTAGAGATCTAAAAATTGACCTGCCTTTTGATCCCATAATTCCTTTACTATGGGAAGAAGCCCAAGTGCCCATCGACCCACGAATGGATTAATAAGTTATGGTACATGTAAACCATGGAACATTATGCAGCCTTAAAGAAAGATGGAGACTTTACCTCTTTCATGTTTACATGGATGGAGTTGGAACATATTCTTCTTAGCAAAATATCTCCAGAATGGAAGAAAAAGTATTCAGTGTACTCATCCCTACTATGAAGCTAATTTATAGGTTTCATATGAAGGCTATAACCCAACTATAGTACAAGAATATGGGGGAAAGGGCAAAGGAGGGGAGGAGAGGGATGAGATTTGGGTGTAGGGAGGATAATTGGTGGGGCCATACCTATGGTGAATCTTAGAAGGGTAAAGGCCAAACCTTACTGAATGCAGAATATAAATGTCTTCATACATTAACTAAGAAAATGCCATGAAGCCTATGTTAATCAGTTTGATGAAAATAGTTCAAATTGTATATGAAACCAGCACATTGTACCCCTTAATTGCATTAAGGTTAATAGCTATGATTTAATAATAAAAACAATAAAAAGAAAGAGAGAAAGAAAAAGAAACAGGTTTGGGCAGTGCCTATGGCTCAAAGGAGAAGGGCGCTCGCCCCATATACTGGAGATGGCAAGTTTAAACCCAGTCCTGGCCAAAAACTGCAAAAAAAAGAAAGAAACAAGTTTGTGACTACTTAAATAACTTGTGTCTTATGAAGAAAGTCTTGTCAAAGCTTATTACATAAGATAACATTCTATATATAATCAGATAACTAGCCACCTTTATTTTCTCTCCTGCAAGTCTTCAGGGTAGCCCTGGATTTGAGAGAATGAATCAGACACAGTGTTGGTTTAATTTACTTTTAAATGACATTCCATTTTAAACAGATTAAATCTTTTTAAAGTTAGCAATAGATCATCATATATTGTCTAAATTTATTGGAAGAATTACTATGTCAGCCAAACATAGCCATCTGGACCAATCTTTACTATTATATTAAATAGCTTTTTGAGAATTATTTATAGAAATTGGATATATGACTTTTTCCCCCTTAGTCTCTTTTAAGGAATATTTTCCTAGCAGAGAAGCTCATTTATATTGTTTTTTAAAATAACTGAGTTGAATTTAGCACCAGAGTCAAGAAAATTTTGTAAAATTAAATCTTCAAGCTAGAAACCTAAGTAAATATAGGGGCTTTATTTTTTTCCCTTAAGACTTAGAGACTTAGTTATTTGAAGATATCACATAAAGTAACTGCCAATTGCTTTCAGTTAAATTAATATATTGTAATCAAATGTTGCAACTGGAATCCACCATGAAGATAGTATTAGAATCATTTGCAATTAGAAAAAGTCATACTTTTGTGAATATTAAAATCTAAATTTTGCTTACAAAGGCTACAAGTATGTTACTAACATAATTGTCTTTGATTAGCCTATAGTTTGTCTGCATGGCATATATCCTGCTAGTGATTCCTATGAACTGCAAATTTGGCTAACCATTGGGTAAGAACTAAAATAAAGAATAAAAAGAAAATCTATACACTGAAGTCTGGGGAATGAAGTCATTGGACCTTTAAGAGAACTCTCTGATCTAACTATGACCCAGAAATGAATAAGAATTCACTTCATTCTATCTTACTATTAAACATATGTCACCTAATAAAATATTTTTCTTTTTTGAAAAAGAGTCTCACTCTGTCACCCTGGGTAGATTGCTGTGGCATCATAGTTCACATGCAACCTCAAACAGTTCAGCTCAAGCGATCCTCCCTGCCTCAGCGCCTTCAGAGTAGCTAGGACTATGGGTGCCCACCACAACACCCAGCTAGTTTTTTTTTTTTTTTTTTTTAGTAGAGATGGGGTCTCATTTTTACTTAGGTTGGTTTTGAACTGCTTAGATCAAGGAATCCACCCACCTTGGCCTTCCAGAATTCTAGGATTATAGGCATGAGCCACCATGCCTGGCCCTATAATATTATTTTTATATAGAAAGAGAAAAAGAGATATTAGATCAACCACTTAGAGACCAATTAAGTTTTGAAATGAGCTAACAGTTTCATATATATATTTTGGATTTGTTACACAGACCAAAAGTTAAAAGAAAAGAAAGAGAAAATTCTTCCCAATGCCTTAAAGTTTGCGTTAGTCCTTCCTAAGCTGGAGATGCATTTTCTTATGGAAGGGGATTCATTTATTTCTCTAGCCAGCATACATTAATTAATATTCATTAATATATGTTTTTATATGTCTAAGAAATATTAATTATAACTCAGGAAATAGTAACATGGAAATTAGCTCTGCATATAAATAAAGTTTTCTGCTATAATCTGGTCAGCTGGCCAATATTGTTTTCTCTCTATTGATGTATCTAAAATACACTTATAAACTCTTCTACATAAAAACCTCTACTTGGTTGCATAAGTTTGCAAGAATTTATAAGCACTTTTATTTTTTAATAACTTTGCTTCTAACAGATTTCCATAATTTCAACCTTGTGCTATGCTCATGTATTTCTGAAGATCTTCCTGCTCGGATCAAACTAATAAATCTGTAATAAAATACTATAAATACTTTGGATGCATCAAATACTATGGTATTTTTAAAGGAATGGATATGACACTTGGGAATTCATCTCATGACTTCGAAGATTAAGAATCTCCTGGTCAATTTTATAAATGCTGAACATTTAAATTCTGCTAACATTCATGTAATTACTTTTAGAATAGTGAGCCGCTTGTGCTCCTTTTGTGAGAACTAGAGCTTAGAGCTGTCCTATGCACCTCTAAAGCTGTAGATGAAGCCTATTAAAATTGATGATAATACATTCACTGGTAAATTTTACAAAGTGTGAAGGGCACAATTTTGGGAAAAAATTAAATTATGCACTCACTAAAAAATAGTTTGTATACTCTTAGAGATGTATTGCGCCTATATTTACGCAGGAGAAAAAGTAAAGCGTTGTTGTTTAAAGTATTAATTAATATTTCAAGTTTAGGACCATGAAACACCCCAGAAGCAGCTGATGACTTTTTTTTTAAGTCCTTTATCTTTGTTCAGTTAGTCCTGCAAATAGTAAATTACTCATAGTACACATTTATCATATGCTAACAGTCTGCCCAGAATAACCCAGTTAGAAGAAAGTGGGCAGAGAAGGTAGGTCAAGAACACATTCAGGGGGTACTAGCGGGGCAAAATGAGAAGTAGAAGTATTTTCTTACAGATTTTTGAACAATTAGCTGTTAAAGTCACCTTCACATTATCCAGCTCTGCTAGTTTTGATCTCTTCTAAGATATTTTAAGTAAAATATTTATAATAAAAATGCAAAATGATAGCTGCACCAAAGTATTTTTCTGAAAAATGAAGTTTCTACTCTGGGTTCTCACAGGAATATGAATATATATATTTGTATAGTTTGTTTGTTTTCAGTTATTTACTTATTCATCTATTATTACTGGTTACCAGAAAGTGTACAGAAAGTCATTGTCATTTCAAGGTGGAAAAAGAAGTACTCTCAAAATATTATTCTTGTATGAGCTAGAATTTTAATATTAATTAATATGTATATGTACACTATGTGAAGCATTTTACTTAAGGGTGCCATAGAGATGATTTTGTTTGATGGTCAAAATAATCCTGTGATAGTGTGAGCGTCCATATAAATCATTTTAGAAATGAGAGCACTAGGCCATGAGCAAGGTCAAGTGAGCTCCTTCAAGTGCTATAACCACCATTTGCCACAGTGAGAATTTGAACTTGATGCTGAGTTCAGAGCCTGAGACCTGAACTACTCACAAGGCAGTGTTTGTATTTTCCTTCCAATGAGTTAATGAAGTAAAAGCTAAGATTTCACCCAACCATTGCTCATCAGAAATTTGATTAAGCAATCCATTGCCTTCTACAAAGATAGGAGTATAATAAGATTAATGGTAATTCCTCTGAATAACTTGGCCTTGAGCCAATCCAAGTTTCAGAAAGAATGTAAATGAATCAGCCTGTGTCTCATAACTGAGATCCAGAAATAGCTCTGAATCTTACAAAGAGCCAAAGTAGCATTTTCTCCAACAAAGGGAAATAGCAAGATTCTAATCACCCATATAGAATTTTGTAATATTTAAAAATATTCCAAGTTTTGTAATATTTTAACTTACTTTAAGATATAAACATGTTTGCAAAATTATAAACTGTGCTTTTGTTTGTTTGTTTATTTGTCATTTATTATCTATCTAAAGTTCTTCACAGTGTCAATATATTATGATTTATTTTTATGTTAAAAAGAAAAGGGATTTTGCAACAAAATACAGTTTCCCATAGAGCAGGAAATCATATTTAGACAACCTAACACAGTCACTGGGGAAGTATGTTTTGTAAAAACATAAACTTCTGCAACTCTTGAGAAAAAGCAATGAAGCCACTCAAAAAGAAACTCTTGTTAGGATACTGGATTCCAGGGAATTTATCCAGAATGCTTCCAGGAAATTAACTGATTCTAAACATAAGTAACAAAAATCACCAGTTGTGGTTTTCTGACTTCTGAGCAGAAAGAGAAGGGGCAAGCCAAATCGAGCAGTTAGTTACAATCTACTGGGCTTTGAAATTACTTTTCAAACAAAGCTTGCTTTAATGAGACTCACTTATGTTAGTGCTCAGAAGGTAGAGCAGTAGCACATAAGACCATTTCATTTAGCAGTCTTACTACTGGGTATTTACCTAAAGGAAGAGAAGTAATTTCATCAAAAAGACAACTGCACCTGGCCGGCACCTGTAGCTCAAAGGAGTAGGTCACCGGCCCCATATGCTGGAGGTGGCGGGTTCAAACCCAGCCCTGGCCAAAAACTGCAAAAAAAAAAAAAAGACACTTGCACCCCAATGTTTATTGCAGCAAATTCACAATTTCAAAAAGGTGGGAAAAATTCAAATCCTCATCAATTCATTCAATTCATGGGTGGATTAACAAAATGTGGCATATATATCCCTCAGAGTACTACTCAGTCATGAAGATGGATGACTTAATGCCTTTCACAGCAATTTGGATGGAACCAGAGACCATTATCCTGAGTAAAATATCTTAAGTATCCTAAGTGAAGAATGGAAAAACAACTACCACATGTCCTCACTGTTAGATTGGAACTAACTGATGAGTACACATGTGTATAAAGGGAAGTAAAACTGAATGGAAATCAAGCAGGTGGAGGGAAGAAGGGAGGGTAGGTGGGCAAAAACCCACCTAATGGATACAACAAATGCTACCTGGGTGATGAGGATGCTTTTAACCATGACTCAAGCTTTACAGAAGTGATACATATAACTAAAAACATTGTACCCCTGCAATACCTTGAAATAAAAAATAAAAATAATGAAGAGAACTGTGCTTTGGAAGTCAATACAATTCTGGTTGTGTAGGTTGGAAGAGAAAGTTGTCTCAGAAGCTTGATTAAATACAAAGAAAGAAAATGCCTGATATTGGCAGAAGAATTAAAGAGATATCAAAGCCTTTGTTGGAAAATTCACATGTTCTTTTTGAAATGTCAGTGAGGTAGGCAATTGTTATGACTTTAACCAGAATAAAAGTTTTAAGAACAGAGAAAAGTAACAATGAAAAACATGTATACATCAGATTGTTATCTAAAATTTTCCTTCTTTTTCGAAAATGTCCACTTTTATTTGCATATTACTTGAGCCAGAATGTGAACATGTAAGAACTTTTTAGAATACTTCATCTTGTTATAGCTTCAATAAATCCTGAAAATTGTTTTTACCTAACATTTGTGACAAGAAAAAGTGTCTGCAGTAATCATAGCATTTTTCCATACTTTAGTAAGAAAACACAGTCATATTATTATCTAGTATTAATATTACCTAATCCCCAACAGTGTTATTATTGTTAACTAATCTTTATTAAAAGCATACTGTGAATAAAAACTGTTCTTATATTGAAGTAATTTTCAAATATTCTGAGCCATTCAAGTATACCTTCCACTAAGTATAATTTAACTTTTATAAAATTCATTTGAGAACTCTTTGTTTGCATATTTCTCAGTTTTTTAGTTTTTATTTGTTTTTGATTACATGCCATATTCTCTCTGTTGTGTAAACAAGGGAATTGAGAGTACACAGTAGTTCACAGTGAACTACTAATACTAATTAGGTAGTGTACCACACATGTAATTAGGATACAACATAATGGCTTTTCTGTGCTTATAATAAATTCAATACACTACAGAGGAGCTAGCACATAGTAGACATTCAAAAGGTGTTTGTAGGAATGGGAAAAAATCAATGCATGAACTTGGCAATGACGTGTATTATTTATTAATTTATGAACATCTCAATTCATTTTGGAATTCATTAGATCATTTGGAAGAGTATCGCCAGATGACTCATTCTTTATTTTCCTTGTAATTGTTCCTCCTTATATTATAGTTCTATCATTCACACAATTTCTAACACAAATCTGTTCTCAGTTCATGTGTTTTCCCAAAAATAAGTTATAAGTCTATTTTGTACCTCTAAGTCTTTGTAAATCCATTTATTTCTTAGTCCCTCTCTCTGACTTGGCCTCACTGTGCACACACATGCCAGCACATTCTTCACCACTTACATCTTCTAAAAGTGGACTAAAAGTATGATTTGGGGTTGAAAAGAAGATAATATCCATGCAATTAAAATTTCTCCCTCTTCTCTCTAGTTGCAGTAACCTCAAAATCTATGAGGAAACACCAAAGAGTAAAAAAAAAAAAAAACACACACACACACACACATAAGAAAGAGCTGGGTGCAGAAGCTCATGCCTGTAATCCTGGCACTCTTGGAGGCCAACACAGGACAATCATTTGCACTCAGGAGTTCAAAACTAGCCTGAGCAAGCATCAGACCCTGTCTATGCTAAATATGGGGGAAAAGAAATTAGCCTGGCATTGTAACTAGTGCCTGTTGTTCCAGCTACTCTGGACGCCCAAGCAGGAGGAGTGCTTAAACCCAGGCATTTGAAGTTGCTGTGAGATAGGCTGATGCCACCATACTCTACCCAGGGCAGCAGAGAATGACTCTGAGCCAAAACAACAACAACAACAATAAAACCTAAGAAAGGCAAATGAGCCTCTTTAGAAAGAATTATGGAGAATCCTCAAAGAGCGAAAAGTAGAACTTCCATTTGATCCTGCAATTCCATTACTAGGTATCTAGCCAGAAGAAAAAAATACATTTTACCACAATGCCACAATGAAAGTTCTATTAAAATGTTTATAGTAGCTCAATTCACAATTGCTAATATGTGGAATTAACTCAAGTGTCCATTAACACATGAATGGATTAACAAGCTATGGTGTATGTGTACCATGGAATATGTATGTACCATGGTATATGTACCATGGTGTATGTGGACTCAGCCACAAGAAAGATGGTGACTTTACATCTTTTGTATTAACCTGGATGGACTTGAAGAACATTCTTATTAGTAAAATATCACAAAAATGTAAAAGCAAGTATAAAATTTACTCAATACTAATATGAAACCAATAGAAAAACAACTACACACCCACATGATAGAAAAACACAACTGAATTTAAATGGGGAAAGGAAGGAGAATGGAAAGGAGAAATGGGAAGAGGAAGGAGGACTGGTAAACTCTCACCTAATGGGCACGATGTAAGGTTATAACAGCACATCCCCTGGGTGAAAGGCTCAACTACAACTTGGACTTTGCCTGACAAATGTGAACAATGTAAACTATCTGTTTGTAACCTCATATTAACTTGAATTTTTTTTTAAAAAAAAGGTTAATAGAGAAGAATGAAGCAAAAAGAGAGTCATGAAAGAGATAAAAAAGACTATGTAGAAAAGTAAAGTAGAAGGATCAAGACAGAGTGCATTAGTGAAATGGAAGGTAAGCAGCAGTCAAGTACATTTTTTTTTTAAGTTAAGATTTTCTAGTTAAGTCATAGAACAACCTCCTCCCTCTTCCCATGTCTCCTTTCCATTCTCCCTCCTTTCCCCATTGCATCTCTCATGTAAGGACATCCACAAGGAACTGGCTTGTCAGGTACGGAAAATTCAGTGGATGAGGTTTTCCTCTTGCTATATTCTTGGGCTCTCTGCCTGACTAGTAGTGAATTGAATGATGGCCTTCCTCAGAAGCTATGCCCACGTCCTCATCTTTGGAACCTGTGAATATAAACTTATTTGGAAAAAAATAGGCTCTTTGCAGATGTAATTAGGGAAATATTTCGAGATGAAGTCATCAAGGATTATCAGAGTGGGCCCCAAATCCAATGACAAACATTCTTATAAAATATAGGTGAAGAAAATTTGAAGATTACATGAAGGTGGGAACAGAGATTGGAGTTAAGCAGTCACAAGTCAAGGACTACTGGAGCCAGTAGAGGCTGAAAGAGGCCAGGAAACACTGTACCCAATAGCCTTCGAAGAGACTATGACTTTGCCAACAACTTGATGTTGGACTTCTGGCCTTCAGAATGGTGACAGAATGAATTTCTAGTATTTTATTTCATTAAAGTGTGTTGCTATTTGTTAAGGAAGACCTAGGAAACTAATATAGTACCTCTATCATTTCTCTAGTTTGTATTAGAAAGCAAACAGCAAGAGAGGTTGAATACTGTCATACACTGATATTCTTTTTTGAGACAGTCTATGTCACCCTGGGTACAGTGCGGTGGCATCACAGCTCACAGCCACCTCAAACTCTCGGGCTTAAGCAATCCTGTTGCCTTAGCCTCTTAAGGAGCTGGGACTACAGGTGCCTGCCACAATTCCCAGCTATTTTTTTGTTGCATTTGTCATTGTTGTTTAGCAGGCCTGGGCTGGCACCAGCCTCAGTGCATGTGGCTGGTGCCTCTACTCACTGAGCTACGGGTGCTGAGCCTGTCATACACTGATATTAATAAAGTAATATTTTTCTTGCTCATACTCTCATCTGAAAAATTTCCTATTTTAAAAGGTCCATTTCCTAACAGACCTACATATACACACATATCACCGAAATAAAGAAAGTCTCACAGCAATGAAAGAGAATAGAAGTTGAGAGGGAATCTATAATTTAATATATGGACATTATTGCATCATCTTTGAACTCATTTGATATTTACCAATTCAAAATGGAAAAAATGCTGTAAATATCTTGTGCTCTATTAAATTTGAAAGATCACTTATGAATGATACAAGAGGCCTCTAACTCTAATGTAAGTCACTTCATACATTTCTGCTTTGAAAGAGCAAGAACATTATTAATGTAATTTAAAAAAGACAGTGATAAGCAATGCTTAAATTTCTCATTTGTTCATCATATACTTGCAAGGATACTAAGATGGTTGCTGCTAAGTTTGTTACGAGCCTGACAAAATATACACATTCTGATTATATATTTTTTTAAGTGAGTAAACGTGTTCTCATTTTTCTCTTAAATGTTATATGCAGGTTCATCCAGAATCAACTTGGCTATAGCTAGAAGCAATTGAGAACATGCAGGAAGAATTAAAACCCAAGGAAATTATTTTTATCTCTAATAGACGGCAGCAGAGTTAAAATGTTCATTGGTCACAAGAGAAAATTTGTCATTGTGACAAATTTGTCATATAAATTACCAAAATTATTTTAGTTTGGAAGTAATTTATCCCTTATTTATCTCAAATTTCACCTTATAATTTTCCTAAGTAGCCAAACATGATTGTTTATACTAAAATGAAGCTCTTGATACCATAATCACAATGATATTAGCATATTGCTTTGGTCATAATCTCAAAACTAATAACATATACAAAAACATAAAATGGCCTCACTTATACCTGCCTGTTAAAGAATCATAGGCTACAGTAATCAGGTAAGAGAAAGAAATAAAAAGTATCCAGATCAGGAAAAAGAAAGTCAACTATTGCTCTTTGCTGATGACATGATCTTGTATCTAGAAAATCCCAAAGAGTCTACAAAAAGACTTCTGGAATTGATAAATAAATTCAGCAGAGTCTTTGGATACAAAATCACTATGTGGCTAAATTAATGCATTTCTATACACCAGGATATCACCTAACTCTAGTTAGAAGTAGTCAGGCAAGGAGTCAAAGACTCAATAGCATTCACATTAGCCTGCACTGTAGCTTGGACTTCTAGAACTATGTTAAATAAACATGGCAGCAGTGATATGCGCCTGTTTTATTCCGCTTCCTACAGGGAATGTTTTCAACTTCTCCTCATTCTGCAGGATGTTGGTTATGGGTTTGTCATAAATGGCTTTTATAATTTTGAAATTATTTTCCTTCTATGCCCAGTTTGTTGAGGGTTTTTATCATGAAAGAGTGTTAAGTATTGTTTAATATCAATGTCATACTTCATAGACCTACAAAAAATAATCCTATGCTTTACTTGGAACCAGAACATAGCCCACATAGCCAAAGCTTCTTGTTCTTAAGCAAAAAGAACAATTCTAGAAGTATCACATTACCCAACTTCAAATTACACTACAAGGCTGTAGTACCCAAAACAGCATAGGATTGGTACAAAATAGAGACACAGACCAATAGCGTGGAGAACCTAGATATAAAACCATGTGCCTATATCCAAATTATCTTTGACAAAGCAAACAAAAATGTACACTGGAAAAAATAAGCTGTATTCAATAAATGGTGCTGAGAAAATTAGGCAGTCACATGCAGAAGCATGAAATGGGATTCATATCTCTCATTGTTCTCAAACATTAATTCAAAATGGATAAAAGACTTAAATGTTAGGTATGAACCCACCAGAATTCTAGAGGACAATGTAAGAAAAACTCTTCTAGATATTGGCCTATGTAAATAATTTATGAATACGACCCCAGTGGCCTTTTTACCCTTTTAAGGATAAAAGACTTAAATGTTAGGTATGAACCCACCAGAATTCTAGAGGACAATGTAAGAAAACTCTTCTAGATATTGGCCTATGTAAATCATTTATGAATAAGACCCCAGTGATGATCCACATTAACAGAAATATAAGTAAATAGAATTTGATTAAACTCAAAAGCTTCTGGACAGATAAGGAAACAATCAACAGAGCAAACAGAAAACCTTCAGAATGGGAGAAAATATTCACAAGTTATACATCTAATTCCGAGCTAGTGATAAAAATCTACAAAGAACTTAAGCAAAGCATCAAGAAAAAAAAAACCAAATAGCCCCACTAAAAAGTAAGCAAAAGGCATGAACACAAGCTTTTCAAAAGCAGACAGACAAACGGCCAACAAACATATAAAACAAAAGTTCAATATCACTAATCATCAGGGAAATGCAAATTAAAACCATAATGGGGTATCACCTAACTCTAGTTAGAATGGCTTTTATTAAAATGTCCAAAGACACTAGCTGGGCACAGTGGCTCACACCTGTAACACTAGAACTCTGGGAGGCTACAATGGGCAGATTGCTTGAGCTCAGGAGTTTGAGTCCAGCCAGAGCAAGAGAGAGACTCCATCTCTTTAAAAAATGTCCAAAGAAAATAGACGCAACCCTGGATGCAGAGAGAAAGGAAGATTTATACACTGTGGGCGGGACTGCACGTTAGTGCCTTTGTACAAAACAGCATGGCAGGTTCTCAAAGAACTAAAAGTAGACTTACCATTCAATTCGGCAATCCCATTACTGGGTATTATAAACTCAAATGAAAATAAATCTTTCTATGAAAGACACCAACACTTGAATATTTATTTCAGAACAATTCACAATTGCAAAGATTTAGAATCATCCCAAGGATCCATCAGTTCATCCATGAGTGGATTAATGTGGTATATATAGAGTATTATTCCACCATAAAAATGATGAAGTTATGCCTTTTGTAAAAATTTGGATGGAACTGTGAGACTGTTTTCCAATGTGAATTATCTCAAGATTGGAAAAACAAACACCACATGTAGTTATTATTAAATTGGAATTAATTGATCAGCATACATGTACACAAAGGGGAGTAAAATTTAATGTGATAAGAATCAGTAACTGTCCTTAAGAGGGTGAGGGGAAGAGGAGAAAAATCTATGTAATGTGTACAATGAACATCATGTAAGTGATGGGCACATCTATAGCCATAACACAGTATCACAAAAGTGATCCATGTAACTAAAAACATTTGTACACCATTTATATATTTTGAAATTCAAATAAACTAGTTAACTTGGTAAAGAAAGGTATGAGAACATTCCTACCAAAGGTGAAAAAAACTATAAAAAGGAAATTTATGGCTAGATGCCTGTAGAATCCAGCCCCCGCCTGCCAAACAACAATGAGAACTAGAACCAAAAATATCTGAGCATGTGGCAGGCACCTGTAGTCCCAGCTACTTGGGAGGCTGAGGCAAGAGAATCACTTAAGTCCAAGAATTTGAGGTTGCTGTGAGCTGTGATACCACAGTACTCTACCAGAGTGACATAGTGAAACTCTGTCTCAAAACAGAAAAAAAAAAAAAAAAAGCAAATACATTAAAGTATAAAATTGTATCAAGTTTACAGAAAACCACAGAAACTTTATCCCTTGGAATTAAATTCGAAGAATTTGAGAAAAGAGGCCACAGAGATGACAGCTAGCAATGAGGGTCCTTCCATGCTTCCCTAAGGAGTATGGTCTGTTGAGCACAAGTAGTGTATAGCACTAACATTTGTACGATAAGACAGGTAAATTATCAAATTTAAATTTGAGAAATGTCATTCTGAAAGCTATAGTTAAGATGGGATCATTGAAAAAGAGACAGTATCAGATAAATCTAAAAACTAGACCAAAAGAGATGGGCTTGAAGCAAGAGGGACTATCTGCAGTAAATCAAAGATTAAGTTGTATATAATTTATTGGAGATACAAGGTGTCATGACCCCTAAGGCCCTGGTCTCAGTCGCCGCAGGAAGGAACCAGGCGTGACACGGATTAGAAGTACAAGTTCGCGGGAGGCAGGCTAACCTTAAGTGCAGGGTAGCCAATAGCCCCCTCCACAATGGCTATTTATTAAGGTTATACACAGCAAGTGTGGAGAATTAAGGTAATGACATACACAACAGGTGTGGAGAGTTAAGGTAATTACATATGAGGGTTGCATACATAAGGATTGCCATGTGCTCTTTTCCTCACGTGTTCTTTCCCCACAACCCTCATGAAGAACTAGTAAGCATCAATGTTTAATACATGCTTAATAGTGAGTGACTGATCTTATCTCATTCTGGAACATTGAGTTATTTGGAGGATTGTTCCCAAGTCATAAACCATCTCTGGGTTTGCCAGGAGACTGTCCTGTTCTCAGCAATTCCTTTTATTGTGTTAAGAATCAGTAACTGTCCTTTGCAAGCATGGTGTCCATTCCTCTACATATCCCCCATTTTTGTTTAAGACATTTTTGGGTAGGATAAGGAAAAATATAACCATTGTTCCTTTCAATAGTTCTTCTTGTTGAGCATCTCCTCTTCTTGCTAGGCAAAAGAACAAGAGGTCACATTATAGCAGTGGTGCCAGTGAGGGCCTTCACAGAAGAAAAAAGAGAGGAAATAGTAATGCTATTGGAAATGCTTTTTAATTTCAGTTCCTGTGACAGATTGCATTTATTTATTAAAGGTTTCAGGCATATGTTGTTGTAAATTTATCCAAAAATGATGTTATGTTGTTCCAGCCAGGCTAGGCACAGGGGGAGACATGCCTCCTCCATGCCAAACAATATGGGAATGGTTGGTTATGGTCATTGCTCTTATAAAAACCAATGCATTTCTACACCTAACTGTTTGTCTCAGGCTGACCTGTGGGATCTCCAATCAATGACACTACCATAGGAAGTATTAACTAATGCCCAGGGTTTCTTGCCTCTGCCCATTGTCCATTGCACCCATTATAAATGGGAAGCAACAGGCATAGTGCAGATTGGAATGTTAGGTGGTGGAAGGGTAGTGTCATACCCTTTCCAAGTTGAAGTCCGGAAGATCATCATGGTTCTTATTTGTTTGTTTTTAATACTATTACGTATAAGAGACAATCATGCAGTGGGAATGATTTGATGGTAACGACTGCCAGGACTTAAATAGAAATAGTAAGGTTAATCTAAGATCTGATAAGGGGAGGATTAGGGACATAGGCTCAATAAGTGAAATTCTTTGTAGCAGCATTTACCTTTGTCGATACTAGTGCAATCATTGCCAGGAACAAGAAGTCTGCCTTTAGAGGTTTACCTTGACGTTTCACTTAATCTTCAGCTTTTTATTTAACCCCAAGAAGGAAAAGTGGAGTTAGTGATTCTTAGGAGAGGATGACATCTGTTCATCTGCGTGATGGTCATGTTATTGAAGAGATCAGTGAGGGAAGATTCGTCAATGTGCTGGCAAGGTCTTTTGCTCATATTGAGGCTTGATCCAGCAGGCAGGTAACCACTGATTTTCTTGCTGTTCTGTAATGATACGAGCAAAGCCTCGACTCCAATGTAACATATAACCAGGTTCCCATTCAGACATTCTGGTTTCTTACAGAAAATAGGTTGCTGTATTTGAGAAGATAGGTGAATGGGTAAGAGATGTCCAGTGACATTCAGCAGCTGTGTTTCCATCATTGTGGAGATTCAAAAAATTAAGAGTGAACAGAGCTCTAATCAGGATATATCTAGGAATGTCATTCAAGGGGAGTGTACCATCTCAATCTTTCTGTTTAAATAACATATCTTTTAACGTTTTATGATGTCATTCAATAATAGCCTGGCCTAGAGAATTATAGGGAATACCATGAGAAAGTTGAATATTCTAAAAAGACAGAAAGGTATTTAATTTTTGAGCAGAACAAGGTACATTGTCAGTTTAATAGACTTAGGAAGTCCTATGACATTAAAACATTCTAATAAATGTTGAATGACATGGTGAGTCTTTTCTTCAACAGGTAAAGCTGTTGCCCAAGAAAAATGAGAAAAAGTATCTATGGAATGATGAACATATTTTAATTTACCAAAAGGATGGGACGATAGTCACATCCATTTGCCATATTTGGTTTGCCATTTCTCCTCTAGGGTTGGTACCTTCATGAAAGGAGGGAATATGTATTTTGGAGCAAGAAGGGCAACTAGAATGAATTTGTCGTGACTGAGTTTTTGTAAGATGAAATTTCTCACAAAGCATCTTTGCATTAGCATGTGTGTAGGAATGAAAAGTAGATGCTTCTTGAAAAGTAACAACAAGGGCTTGATCTATTTGTGAATTTAGCGAAGTCATAGGACCAGGTAGAATGGTGTGTGCTCTAATATGAGTAATGTATATAGGATGAATACGGTGTCTAAGCAGTCTCTGGATAGATTGAAAAAGAGAAGAATGTCATCAGTGGAAGTAATAGTTGTTGTTTCTAGGTGGTTAACAGCAAAGCAGGTATATTGAGAGTCCGTCACCACATTCACAGGAAAATGAAAGTCTTGGAGTAGAATAAGAATAGCCTACATTTCATTCTTTTGGACAGAATTATAAGGATTTTGAACAACTTCAGAGTTATTACCATCAGTATATCCAGCCTTGCCATGCTTGTTGGCATCTGTGCAAAAAAGTGATAGCATCTGTAATTGGTGAGTTTTTGACAATATGAGGAAGGATCCAAGAAGTAAGTTTTAGAAATTGAAATCTTTTATCATAAAATATTTGTTGGTAATTAAGCCTATATAAGATGCAAGAGCAATGTGCCAAGGCAAAGATAATTGAAAACTGAGTTGAATTTACTTTTCCATAAAAGGAACAATGATAGAACAAGGGTCATTGCCTGTAATTTGGTGAATTCTGTTTTTGCCTTTAGCAATTAACTCACAAATTTTGTCTAAATATTGTTGTAATTTTTGTGTAGTTTTATTAGGAAGGAATAGCCACTCTGAAAGGGTGTTTTCTTGATAAATAACCGGTTGGAGACTGAGAAGTGGCTATAATTATCAGTAGAATCGGTAATCTAACATCAACTCAATCTAATTCTTTTAAGGCAAACTCTTTTTCAATTAGTTGCAGTTCCTTCTCTGCCTCTGGAGTAAGTGAACGAGGACTACTTAAGTCTGAAGGTCCTTCTAGGATTTTAAAAAAATTAGTTAAAGCATAGATGGGTATTCCTAAAGTTGAACATAATCATAATTAGTATGACCTAACAGTTTTTTGAAATCATTTAAGATAAATAAGGAAACTAACCTAAGATTAACGTGTTGTGGGAGAATTTGCATTTGAGTCAATTTGTATCCCAAATAATTATAGGGGGATGCAGTTTGAATTTTTCTGGAGCAATCTGAAGACCATAAGATTTTAGGGTAAGTACAGCTTGTTTAAATATGTCTTGCAAAACAGCTAAACTTTAGTGTGCAAATAAATATCATCCTTATTAATAAATGAGTATAATTGTGATGGATGTGTTACTTAGTTCAATGTAAACATTTCACATTGTATATCGAAGCAGTAACCTGAACCCCATTATTGCATCAATGTACAAAGGTATGATTTAATAAAAAAATAAAAAATCATCCATATAATGAATGATGTAGGCTGTAGGATATGTTTTCCTAATGTGCTGTAACAGCTGATCAACAAAATGCTGACACAAAGTAGGATTGTGGCAGAACTCTCCACTGAAAATGCTGATAGGGTCTTTGTTGATTACAGGAAGATAAAAAAAGGCAAAACATGGTTGGTCTTTAGGATGTAAGTATATACTGAAAAAACAATCTTTTAAGTCAATGACATATAAATATCAATTGGAAGAGATCATGGAGGGTAAAGGAAGTCCTGGTTGCAGGTGACCCATAGGAATAATTGTTCCATTAACTTTGTGAAGATGAGTAAGCATTCCCCATGTGCCTGGTTTCTTTTTTACAATGAAGACAGGAGAATTCTAAGGGCTGGTAGAGAGCTCAATATGTCCTTGCTCTAACTGTTCCTGAATTAAAAATTGTAAGGCATCCAATTTTTCTTTAGTTAATGTTCACTGCTCCACCCACACTGGATTACTGCTCTTTCAAGATAGCTTAAGAGCATATTTTTGGGCAGTGGCCTCTATGCTAAATTTGACATTTGAAAGGAATTAGCATGAGAGTAAGGTATAGCTATTACAGTTTTTCATTGCTGAAGTAAATCTCGACCCCACAAGTTACTAGCAGTATCACCTACGTATGGTTGAATCTGAGCATTTTGATTATCTGGTCCCAAACAAGGTAAAGGTAACGTACTTTGAAAGACTGAATTTAAAGTTACTATGCCTGTAAAAGTAACATTGATTATCTGTTTCAGCCACTCCTTGGGCCACATATTTAAAGCCATGACTGAAACATCTGTGCAAGTGAAGGATTTATCCTTCAAAATGAGTGTTAACTGAGGCCTATTCTTATCAATAGATGTTTGCCAAAAAATACTCTTTGAACTGCCAAGATCACCAGTGCATTTTTTACCAATACTTTGTAATTTAACATGAGGCAAGAGTAGCAATTCAGCAATCTTTTGTCCAGCTAAAATTTAAGTTGGTTGGTTCACCGAAATCATGATCTGTATTTCTCCTAAGAAGTCACTATCAATAACACTCGTGTGGACAAACACTACATAAGATGTTAAACTACTTTTTCCTAATAATAACCCAATAATATTTGGGGGAGTAGGACCACATATTCCTGTTTTTAATTTCTTTACTACCATGCTGAAAAGCAAAAAACATTCTTACATGCTGGCAAATCTAAAGCAGCACTACCTCTGGTGGTGTGTAAAAGGGACTGGATGGGCTTAAGTTGCTGGTGAGCGGGTAGGTCTCTAGACACTTTTTTCTTTGCCTGCAGGGCCCCATTGAGGGTACTTGGAACTAAGAGGGATATTAGTTAACTGTGATTGGGAAAAGCCCTAAGGTATCTTCAAAAGTAAAGTCACCTGTCTTTCACCCCTCTAATAAAGCCTTCATAATAGAAGTCAAAGGTGGATCATCGGGAGGCACTGAGGGCAATATGGAGTGATCTATGTTAACGTTTTTAACAGTCTTTTATTTATTTTTTATTATTTTGGAGAATGGGGTGTGTGCCACCCTGTCATGGTTAGCACTCCTGGACCAGCCTGGATGGCCCCTGCCATGTCCACAACCACACCACCCCTGGAATGAGGGGCAGCCATAGACCGAGAGTCTGTGGTACCGGGAGTGTGCCTACATGCATGCTGGGAGAAACCCGTGTGTCAAGGGCTATATTAGCATTTTTAACTGTGAGACTACTCAACCCATCTTCCAACTGTCTAATCTGAGCTGCCATAAAGGACAATAGAGTATTTTCTTGCCTATTCCTGTCTGTATCATATACTTACTCTCCTGAGGAAGGGCCAGAAAAACCTTCATATGCTCCTTGTTCCCAATTCTCCTCAAGTCCAGGTTCCCACTGAACCTCCCTATTCTCCTCACTTTCAAATTCTGCTCAAACATACCCTTCTTCATCAGTTTCTAATTCTCGTGACTCCCCAAACAGTAAGTTACCCATTATTTTCTCGAACTTATCTTTGCTTATTATTTACCCAAGACCCCACTTATTCCAAGTGGAATTCCTTTGTTTCTGGTATGGCCAAAGGTCCCACTTTCTCTGAGTGGAGTTTGCCTTTGGGACTTCCTTCTGCTGTCTACCAAAGGCTTCACTTACTTCCAAGGATCCTTTGTCCCCTTCGGTCCACGTCCTAGTGCCTTGAGGTATCCTTAAGTATCCTGTCATCTGCGCCAGAAGTTGTGACCCACTAAGGTCCTGGTCTCAATCACTGCAGGAAGGAACTAGGTGTGATATGGATTAGAAGTACAAGCTTGTGGGAGGTGGACTAAGATTAAGTGTAGGGTAGTCCAGAGCCCCCTCCACAATGGCTATTTATTGAGGTTATACACAAGTGTGGAGAATTAAGGTAATGACATACGCAACAGGTGCAGAGAGTTAAGGTAATTACAAATGAGGGCTGCATGTATAAGGACTGCCATGTGCTCTTTCCCCACGTGTTCTTTCCCCACAACCCTCATGAAGAACTACTAAGCATCAATGTTTAACACATGCTTAATAGTGAGTGACTGATCATATCTCATTCTAGAACACTGAGTTACTTGGGGGATTGCCTCCAAGTCACAAAATGTCTGTGGGTTTGCCAGGAGACTGTCCCATTGTCAGCATTTATTTTAATGTGATAAGAATCAGTAACTGCCCTTTGCAAGCATGGTGTGCATTCCTCTACACAAGGAAAAAGTTTTGAATAAATTTGTTTTTTAGAAGACTTGAATTGACGAGTCCTGGCACCCAGTGAACTGCATCTCCTGTGAGAAGAGATATGCCTGCAATGGAAGGTGGTACGGTCCTTATTGTCTCACACTTGAGATGCCCCTAGGATGTCCAAATGGAGATGGTTAGTGGGATTGAAATATCTGCCACATAGGGTGTGTATGGGTCTGAAGCTTGGGAAATCCACAAGAGAGGGAGATTCATTGTGATACAAGCAGTGATGGAAATCATCAGAAAAATGAGGTTACTCATGAGAGAGAAAGGGATGTGGACTGAGTAAAGTTGAAATTTTGGTGAACAACAAAGACTGACAGAAAGGCAAAGAAACTAAATTAAAGGAAGGAGACTGAGAACAATTTGAGACTAAGAAGGAGTTAGAGACAGAAAGGTCACAGAATTTAACAGAATCAAATTTTTAAATAGTGGTGCATGTCATCATGATCCATGTCTCTGGAAAAACCTCATTGGATCTAGCACAAGAGTGGGCACAGGTGACTTCACAGAAGAACTTACAGTAGAATACAACAAATTTCAAACATATTGTTGGAAAAAGACTGAAGATTTTAAGTTACAAATAGTGAAATGGTTCCATGCATTACTGGTTACATGCATTACTCTGGAAATCTAACTGAAATTACATTAATTACTATTTATTTATTTATTTATTTGAGACAGAGCCTCAAGCTGTCACCCTAGGTAGAGTTCTGTGGCATCACAGCTCACAGAAACCTACAACTCCTGGGCTCAAGCGGGTCTCCTGCCTCTGCCTCCCAAGTAGCTGGGATTACAGGCACCTGGCACAATACCCGGCTATTTTTTGGTTGCAGCCATCATTGTTTGATGGGCCTGGGCTTGATTTGAACCCGCCAGCTCAGGTGTATGTGGCTGGTGCCTTAGCCTGTTGAGCCGCAGGCACTAAACCAGACATTAATTACTTTTTACAGACATATAACCAAAAATGCAAAAGAGAGAAGATGCTAGAACTTAAGATGTTAATTTTGGAATATGGAAATTATATAGATAAATAGTAACTGTGTATATAAAAAATCCAGAAAATGATAGCTTGGGGAATGCCTGTAAAAAAGCACCATTACTCATGCCAGATAACTATGCAAAGTGCCAAGAATTGGAGGTGTAAGTTATCTCTGAAGTCTCGGTGTTTAGTGAAGACTCAAGCAGTTTGTTGAATGTTTATTTTAGGAGTGGGTAGTTTCCCAGATGTTTTCCTCAAGTCCAAGCAACTAGGTAATAACTCTTGCTTGAGCTCAGCAGAAGAAAATAGGCACATTCTCTGGAGATGCTGAATTACAGAGACTCTGGACTAGTGACATCTTGAACAGGTGAAGTAAAAGGTGAGGCATCTGAGGGACACCTGGGGCTGAGACTGAGGGCACACTGGACGCAGACCCTCCTTCTCTACCAGCCTGCTCCCCTACACTGGGTCCTAAGCTTGTACTCATGGACAAATAACTAGGTTTCTTCTTCTTTTTTTTTTTTCTTTCCCTCGCCACCCCCTTCTCTCTGTCTGCTCTCCCCTTCCACCATGCCCCACTGTGTCATTCTGTCCTTATATCAAAGTTGAATACATAGGATTCATGCTTCTCCATTCCTGTGATGTTTCACTAAGAATAATATATTCCGGGCAGCTCCTGTGGCTCAGCGAGTAAGGCGCCGGCCCCATATACCGAAGGTGGCGGGTTCAAGCCCGGCCTTGGCCGAACTGCAAAACAAAAAAATAGCCAGGCGCTGTGGTGGGCGCCTGCAGTCCCAGCTACTCGGGAGGCTGAGGCAAGAGAATCGCTTGAGCCCAAGAGCTGGAGGTTGCTGTGAGCAGTGTGACGCCACGGCACTCTACCAAGGGTGATAAAGTGAGACTCTGTCTCTACAAAAAAAAAAAAAAAAAGACAGAGATCCAGGACCCCCGGCCAGAAGCCCCGCCCTGGGGCAACACCGATACCCCTGCCAGAAGCCCCAGACGCCCTCTCCTCCTCTTTCAGACCTCACTTATAGACATGATTTGACAGATCGCTTTCCTACCCAACTTGTCTGCCAGCTCCAGGAGGGCAGGGACTGTGTGGTCCTGCTGGCCACTGTATCCCCAGCACCCAGAAAAGTGCTGGGACAGAGCAGGTGCCCAGGAAACACATCTGCCACAAAGACAGCGGTCAAGTGAAAAAAAGGGGGCAACAGAAACGAAATGTACAAAAGAGAGAAAGAAGAAAAACACACATTGTTAAGGAAATAAAAGCAAAAGATAGGTAAAATGTAAAGAATTAATTTGGGGTTCATTATCCCACGTTCTAAGTCCACATAACCATCATGTGACCCAGAATCCTCTGAACTGTTTATAGGATGTGGTGTAAGGCAGGGATTTGCTGAAACTCAGGTTCCCTGCTTTTTCTGTCTAGTAAACCTATTAAAAATCACGGTGATGGGAGGCACCTGTGGCTCATCGAGTAGAGCGTCGGGCCCATATACCGAAGGTGGCGGGTTCAAACCCAGCCTCAATTGAACTGAAAACAGAAAAATAGCCGGGCGTTGTGGTGGGCGCCTGTAGTCCCAGCTACTCAGGAGACTGAGGCAAGAGAATCGCCTAAGCCCAGGAGTTGGAGGTTGCTGTGAGCAGTGTGACGCCACGGCACTCTACCGAGGGCTATATAGTGAGACTCTGTCTCTACAAAAAAAAAAAAGAAAATGACAGTGATATAAATTATACCTTAATTAAGAAAGAATCCATCTATAACAGCGGCTCTCAACCTTCCTAATGCTGCGACCCTTTAATATACTTCCTGTGGGTCACAACCCACAGGTTGAGAACCGCTGATCTGTAAGAGTCAGGGAGTTTCTGGTGGTGGGTCTTGTTGACGGGGAAGCCCCACTGGATCCTCCCAAAGCATTCCATCCATTTGGAAGCCATTTCAGCACCACACAACCGATGCCACCAGTCGTACAGGTGTGTTTATTTTTGGAGGACCTTTCCATCTCATTCCCCTGCTGATGGAAGAGAGGCCACTTGTCCCTTTCTTGTGCCGGGGCGTGAGCCTCTGTGCCAGGTCAGTGATCAGACCTATAAATTCCCTTGGGCCACAACACCTGAGCTGACTTAGGGGGAGCTCTTTATAAAATCAGCCCATCCCCTCTCCGCCACACTGGCTCTGTCTGCCCAGTTGGGGCACAGTTTCACTCCTCTCAAGTCCCATGCAAAAGGGCTATCTAGCCCTTTTTGTTTCTTTAGCATTTTTTCTGGTTTTCCTTTGGGAAGACAGGGGTTAGATTGATTCTACAGGGGTGACAGAGGCCAGACAGCCTATCAACTCAGGAGAAGCTGCTTGAAGGATTCAGTCCCTGTGTGCCTCCCAAATGCTACTCTAAAGCAGCACAGCAGCCCTGCCAACGTGGCAAAGTCACTTGAGCACACACATGCCCAAAGCCCTTGGATAGACTGGCCCTGAGCACAATCCTCTTGTGCCTGAGACCCTTGAGGCTCTGTGCTCTGGCTGTTAAACACGGGTAGCTTTAAATAAAACAATAATGACTCTAATAGGGGGACTGGCACTCCATCAGGGACACTCACCGTCTAAAATGCATCACAGGCACTCAGCACAACTCCACTTAAATCATTGTTTACCCTTGCAGCCCAGGCAGAAAGGCCTCAAGGGCCCCAATGAGAGAACGAGCCTTGGAGATGGGAGGTAGATTGCCAAAGCATGCTCGGACCAGGGGCAACTGGAGCCCATAGCTCTTGGCTTGCTAACCCTGAAGATGGCTATACCCCAATAATTGAAAGCAGGGACCCAGATATTTGCACACCTGAATTCCTCACCGCATTACGCACGATAGCCAGCAGGTGGAAGCAAGCCAAGCATCCATGGATAAAGGAATGGGATAAAGGATGTAATCCATCTTATGGAATATGATTCAGCCGTAAAGAGGAGGGGCAGTCTAACATACCCTGTGACAGGGATGAACCTTGGAAACGCTAAGCTAAATGAAAGAGGCCAGACACAAAAGGACAAACGCTGTCCAATCTCACGTGAGACACCCAGAGAAGCCGAACCCACGGGGACGGGGAGTAAAGTGCAAGGTGCCAGGGGCTGAAGAGAGGGCCATTAGGAACTCCTGTTTAATGGGGACTGAATTTTGGTTTGGGACAGTGAAGACGTTCTGGAGACAGGGGGTGTGATGGTTGCACAACAGTGTGAGTGCGCTTAACATGGTTAAGATGGTGAATGTTACGTTTTGTGCATCTCACCACAATAAAAAAGGGGCAGGGGAAGAAGCGTTTGCCACGATTGCTCACCTGTGATTTTCCCTTGACGGATCTTCTGCACCTTGTAGTGAATGGACATCCCCACCATCAGGTAGACGTCGTGCGCGGGATTCAGAAGGATGTTCTCCAGGATCAGCAGCCTTACCTCTGCGGGGCGTACGTGCTTGACACAAACAAGGAGGTAGAAACTGTGAGCTGGGATTGGGGACAGGGGGCAGTGTGGGCAGAGGAGGACAGGATTTTAAAAATATATATGGGAACAGGGGAGTTAAGAGTAAAGAAACATGATGTCACTCCCAACTCCCACTTTCGGACCCCAGAAAGCCCAGGGAACCCTGTAGGAATGCCAGGCACACAGGCAGAGGCCATCACCAAAGCAGAGTGAGCACTGGGTACCTAACTGAACGGCATGCATATCACATCTGGGTTATATCGACAATAATTTAACAGAAAGAAGAGGAGCCAGAGTGCACTCCGTGGATGCCACGGCCACCAGGAGGTCAACTTCTCTCCCCACAAAAGCCCTGACGTGCATGGAGCTTGGGAGGCCAGGCTAAGCTGCAAAGGGAGAGGGGCATGTGTCTGCCATGAGCCCTCAGCCCTTGGGCCTTGGCCCCTTCTCCTGCCACTGCTCATCACCCACCTGTGGCCTCCACCTCAGGAAGACCTGAGAGACTTTGCAGTGGGCCAAAGCCTACAAGGTGTCCTGCCTAGTGCCCACCACGGGCCTGCACCTTTCACCGTCTCTGGCCTATTTGATAGCCCTGTAAATTGCAGAACATTGATGTCAAAGCAAACGACTCGTGCCCACAGAAATGCCAATGTGTGTTTCCTGGTGGAGGCAACGGCTATGGCCCTATCAGCACGGGCCCTTCTGCATCTCTGTGCAAGTTCATCTCAGCGTCCCCCGTGGCTTGTGCACATGTTGGCTCTTTGAGCCTGTTGTTACGTCTTACAGGGTTCCCGACAATAAGCTAAATAGTATGTTTGACACATTAAAAAGAATAAAAAGCACACTAAGCTCCTACCTTGGGCCAGGCTCTGTGGTAGGCAGGACAAGCAGCTTGCCTTTCCAGCCCAGCAGCTGGGCCAGCCCCTATCCCAGCCCTGGGCACCACACAGTCTCCAAATACTACCTGCAGAGCCCTGTGGGATCAGCCTCTGTGACATAGCAGGTCCTTAGTCCCCAAAACCCTCAGGTCTCCCAAATGACTGGCTGAACCACTAAAAAGTGATTCGGGGGC
>CAUYON010097018.1:0-18857 GCA_963573935.1 Arctocebus calabarensis
TTGTGGTGGGCGCCTGTAGTCCCAGCTACTTGGGAGGCAGAGGCAAGAGACTCGCTTGAGCCCAGGAATTGGAGGTTGCTGTGAGCTGTGATGCCACAGTCACTCTATCCAGGGTGATAGCTTGAGGTTCTGTCTCAAAAAAAAAAAAAAGAAAGAAATGTCAGAGGGAAAGTAGTAGAAATGCAAGATGTAGTCAAGGAAGGAATAATAATTGGTTCGTGGAGTCCCTGAGTAAGAAAAAACATTTGAAAACAGCTAATGTCTAAAACTGTGATCAAGAAAACTTTATGGAAGAAAAAGGTGTAAATCCACACATTGAAAGTATGCCAAACACAAGGAAAGATAATCTGCAGCAAATAACTCCTAGACATGTCCTGGTAAAAATTCTTAGATTTCAAATGTAATGATAAAATCCCTAAGACCACCATGGCCAAAAATAAATAAACAAACAAATATTACCTTAGGTAGGCAATAAAAATATACTAGTATTACACTTTTTAAAGCCAATTATAGAGGTAGGCAAAAGTAGAGCAACAGAGTAACGTGTGAAAGTATGAATTCAGGATTTTAGATCCATCCAAGTAGCTCTTTAGATATTAAGGCTATATAAAACATCATACCAGAACTTAGAGAAATCTGTACCTCTTAGTTCTCCGTTAGAAATCTGCTACAGGATGAGCTTCATCCAACCAAATGGTGATTGGAAAAATTTTAGCAAAAGTACTGATGGCAAACATTTAAAAAACGTATAAATACAAGACTAAAAAGAAGAGGGTGGAATATTAATGTAAAAATGTTATATATTGTGGATTGAAGTAGGGAGAGAGAAAGAAAATTGACAATAGCTTACCTAGTACTAGAAACACCCGATAAAGCAGATATTAAAAAGTTAAAAAACATGGGACTCAAGGAAATTAAAAAAGATGTAAGTACAAAAAGGTTGTACTAAAACAAAAAGATCTGTGCACAAATGAAAAAAATTAAAATGATAGCAAAGCACACATTTTTTGTGGGAAAATATGTCAAAAAATAAAATATGTAATTGATTAAAACATAATAAAATTGAAACCAAACCGATCTGTTAAATGTATTGGAATTGAGACCAACCATGTCATAACTATCAATATGAATGGACTTCATTCACCAATTGATAGAATTAAAAAAAATTGGCTTATATAACAAAATCTAATTTTGTGCTGTTTATAGGAAACTTACCTGAAACAAAGTAATTCAGATTGCTAAAAATAAAAGGATGGATACAAGAGAGTGAGGCAAATGGAAACAAAATAGGGCAGAAATACTGATCTTAATGTTAGATATAGTAGAATTTAAGTCCAAGAGCACTAAATGTGACAAAGAAGAAAACTTCTAGTGTTATTATTAAATTTAACACTACTTTTATGTGAAAACCCACATTTGACAATTAAGATGTAACACACATGAATATTTTATGCATCAAGTAGCAGAAAAACTGGCTTTCTGATACAAAAACCACAGTAGTTGTAGGGACACATAGATGGATAGATACATACCAAGAATAGGGAGCTTCGTTATACCACTTTCTTTACTAGATAGATCCGTGGGCAAAAAGTGAGGTAGAAGATGTAAACAGTACAGCCAATAAAATTGATGTTAAAGGTATATTGAATGGTATATCTTGATGAAAGACAACACATTTTCTTGAGTGCTTATTGCACATACACAAAAGTTGATTTTATAGTAGGTCATAAAACATTAATAACTTTCATAAAGTAGACCTGTTACAAATAGCACTTGTCTAAATTACAATTACAACTGGGATTCACTAACAAAACAAAAAATAGGCCCTTTCACATGGAAATTGATTAAACAACTCCTTGGTAAAAAGGTAAATATATAGGGGCAGTGCCTGTGGCTCAAAGGGGTAGGGCGTCCGCTCCACATACCAGAGGTGGAGGGTTCAAACTCAGCCCTGGCCAAAAAAAAAAAGGTAAATACAGTTAAAATCTCTGAGTTGAAAAATATAATGATTAATGAAGACACTTATCATACTTCTTGTGATGCTTTCAAAGCAATGGTCAGAGGACAATTCATTATATTATATCCATAAAAATGAAAAGGTGGATATAAGTGAATTAAATTTCAGCTAAGAAAACTAGAAAAAGAACAAATTTGAAAGAAGGAAGAAAAATAATGTAAAAGCAAAAGTGGTGAATAAGAGAATAGAAAAACAATACATCTAACAAATAAACCCAAGTCTTAGTGTTTTTTCTCCTTGGTCATGCAGTGAGTTTTTCAAAACTAACAGTTTTATTGAGTTATAATTTATATAACATAAAATTAACTCTCTTAAATTGTATGATTTAATAGCTTTCGGTGTAGTCACAGAGTTGTGTCATCATCACTGTTATCTAATTCTAGAACATTTTTGTTATCCCCAAAGAAAACTATACCCATTGGTTATCATTCCTGCCTCCTAGACTCTGGCAACTTTTAATCAGCTTTCTGTCTAGAATAGGCAAGTCCACTTTGTGTCTCTGTGGATTTGCCTCTTCTGGACATTTATATAAAGGGAATCATACAAAGTTTGGCCTTTTATGTTTGGTTTCTTTCATTTAGCATATTTTTTAAGGTTATGGGGGAGAAGGAAGACTTCCTGGAAGATTCACTGAAGATCAACTTGGCCCTCGTGAAATTCAAGTCTTGATGATAATTTGCATATTATCCACTTTTAAAGCCTTTTGTATACATTTTCTTCATGCACTATACAGTGATACTTCATCAAACATGAATTTTGAGCAGCAGTTGACTCATCTTCTATTAATTTTATAAGTCCTTCTCTTTGACCTGCCATTCCCCGGGCACCATGACTACCAGACAGTAAATAAAGGAGAAATCGCTTTAACATATTTGTTACTGCTTCATATAAATCTCTTGGTTTATTTGTTTATTTTGATGACACTAAAGAAACCATTTCTTCAGTGACATTATATTCATCATATCGCTGATAAACATGACAAGTTAGGCTCGGTGCCTGTGGCTCAACGGTCTAAGGCACCAGCCACATACACCTGAGCTGGTTGGTTTGAATCCAGCCTGGGCCCACCAAACAACAATGATGGCTGCAACCAAAAAATAGCTGGGCGTTGTGGCAGGCACCTGTAGTCTCAGCTACTTGGGAGGCAGAGGCAGGAGAATTGCTTGAGGAGTTGGAGGTTACTGTGAGCTGTGTGATGCTACAGCACTCTACCCAGGGTGACAGTTTGAGGCTCTGTCTCAAAAAAAAAAGAAAAAAAAAAAGGGCAAGTTAAGCCATTATTTGTAGATAGTCACATAAGTGCCTGTCATCAAAGTGTAAAATTTATAATTAGTAGCCTTAACTCTCCAAACTACTTTTGACAGATTTTCCAATTTCTTCAATTCATTTGGTGAGACTGATTTTAGAAATAGCCCTCTTTTTTTGGGAGGACAAAGAATATCTGCCATGCTTCCCATCCATTGCTTAATAAACTCACCCTTAGTAAATGTTTTTTTTTTTGACTGTTGAATATGCTACCATGTAAGTAGCTTTTACAATGTAATCCATCTGAGCTGTAACTTTATTAATTTTTTAAAAATAATTTTATTAAATCATAATTGTGTACATTGGTGCAATCATAGGGCAGAATGTGCTTCATATACAATCACAAATATTTTGATCGTACTGTTAGAGATAGCCTTCATGGCATTTTCTTGATCACTATATAAAGACATTAATACTCTTGAGCTGTAACTTTAAAAAAAATTTTTGTTGGGTGGTGCCTATGGCTCAGTGATTAGGGCAGTGGCCCCATCTACTGAGGGTGGAGGGTTTAAACCTAGCCCTGTCCAAACTGCAACAATAAAATATATAGCTGGGCTTTGTGGTGGGTGCCTGTAGTTCCAGCTACTCAGGAGGCTGAGGCAAAAGAATCGCCTAAGTCCAAGAGCTGGAGTTTGCTGTGAGCTGTGATGCCATGGCATCTACCGAGGACGACAAAGTGAGACTCTGTCTCTTAAAAAAAAAAAAAAAAAAAAAAAATTATTGGGGCAAACATTCTTTTTAGTTTTACTGTTCTTGTAACAGTTCTTTATATGCATTGAATTTGGCATGATGTTTTTGCATCTAATGCCTTTTCAAATTATAGTCTTTAAAAATTTGCACAAATTCCTTACAAATTAAGCAGAGTGCCTTACTGTTTGCCTCAATAATAACTTAGCTATCTGTCCACTATTCTTTAAATAATCTTCTTCATCTTAATTTTTCTTTTTTGGGTTCTATTTTCTTTTGAGATAATATAGAAGCTATGCTGGGATTAAAAAAGTAATAATAGGGCGGCTCCTGTGGCTCAGCGAGTAGGGCGCCGGCCCCATATAACGAAGGTGGCGGGTTCAAGCCCGGCCTCGGCCGAACTGCAAAACAAAAAAAAAAATAGCCGGGCGCTGTGGCGAGCGCCTGTAGTCCCAGCTACTAGGGAGGCTGAGGCAAGAGAATCGCTTAAGCCCAAGAGCTGGAGGTTGCTGTGAGCAGTGTGACGCCACGGCACTCTTCCCAGGGCGATAAAGTGAGACTCTGTCTCTACAAAAAAAAAAGAAAGAAAAAGCAACTCCTTAAAGATTGTATGTCCTCTGGGCAGGAAGTTGTTGAATATAATTAGAACAGGATCTCATAGTCAATGGCAGTGGTCCTGCTGAACAGCATCCGAGGCTAGCAATTGCAGATCATTGCAGGGGAAATGGGGATAAGGAGACCCATTTAATACCAGACCCAGAGGTGCTGTATATTTTGTTTCCAATGTCCAAAAAGTATATCTGATATTAGAGACCTCTTGCACAAACACCATAGACTACGGAGATGCAGACAGGCCTTCCCTCCTACCACAAAGGCATAGATGAGTTGGATGTAATGCCAATACTTTAATTGCAGTATTCATAATCCGGCTAAAAAAAAAAGTGGAGAGGCTCGGCACCTGTGGCACTGTGGTTACAGCGCCAGCCACATACACTGAAGGTGGCAAGTTCGAACCTGGCCCGGGGTCAGCTAAACAACTGCAACAACAACAAAAAATAGCTGGGCATTGTGACAGGTGCCTGTAGTTCCAGCTACTTGGGAGGCTCAGGCAAGAGAATCACTTAAGCCCAAGAGTTTGAGCTCACTGTGAGCTGTGACACCACGGCACTCTACCGAGGGTGACAAAATAATACTATGTCTCAAAAAAAAAAAAAAAAAAGGCTCAGCGCCTGTGGCTCAAGCGGCTAAGGCACCAGCCACGTACACCTGAGCTGGTGGGTTCAAATCCAGCCTGGCCCACCAAACAACAATGACAGCTGCAACCAAAAAATGGCCGGGCATTGCATTGTGGCAGGCACCTATAGTCCCAGCTACTTGGGAAGCAGAGGCAGGAGACTCGCTTGAGCCCAGGAATTGGAAGTTGCTGTGAGCTGTGATGCCATGGCACTCTACCCAGGGCGACAGTTTGAGGCTCTGTCTCAAAAAAAAAAAAAAAATGGAGTATGAGCGCATGGCAGAACTAACATAGAAATCAAACCCAGAACAGTAAGACAGCGCTGATGCAGCCCTGGGGCACATGGGCCACCATGGTGGGGCCCTGATACAGGTTGTAAGGCCTGGAGTATTAACATCCCACGTGGACGGGAGATGTGGCCTCCAAACAGTGGAGGAAGAGGAACTGGACCAAGCTCTGCCATGAATCACTGAGCTTCCGTTATAAAAGGTGGTCTCGAAATTTCTGCACATTGTCCCAGAAAAGAAACAAGAAATATGGTCAGCTGTGCAGTGATTAGAATGAAAGGAAAAATCATATTGTACCTGAAATAAAAATTGCAGGCATCTTCCATATGTAGATGTAAAAGAATATAAACCCAGATCACTATCTTATTACATATAAAAGTAAACTCAGTATAGATTAAATACTTAAATATGAAAGGAAAATTAAATCTTGCAAAAACTCTAGGTAATTACACATTCAGTATAAGGATGACAGAGTTTCTTAGTCATGACTGGAAACTTGGGAGCCATTTAATACACATCGATGGTATATTTGACTCTATAAGTTGTCTTAAAAATGCTTTATGGCAGGCTCGGTGCCTGTGGCTCAACAAGCTAAGGAGCCAGCCACGTACACCTGAGCTGGCGGGTTCAAATCCAGCCCAGGCCCGCCAAACAACAATGATGGCTGCAACAAAAAAAATGGCCGGGCATTGTGGCAGGCGCCTATAGTCCCAGCTACTTGGGAGGCGGAGGCAGGAGACTAGCTTAAGCCCAGGAATTGGAGGTTGCTGTGAGCTGTGATGCCATAGCACTCTACCCAGGGCGACAGCTTGAGGATCTGTCTCAAAAAAAAAAAAAAAAATGCTTTATACTAAAAGAGAACAGAAACAAAACTAATAAACAAAACAGATTCAGAAAAATAGTGCCAATGCAGAGAATAGACACAGAGTTAGTATCTATAATATGCAAATATTCCTTATTATTCCCATAAGAACAGAACAAATGTAGAGAATTGACAAATAGTATGAAGATGATCATGATGACAAACCTTCAAATTGCCAACAAATATATGAAAAGATAAGCAAATTTAGCAACAGTTAAGAAAATGCATATTACATTCAGAGTGAGCTATCACTCTGTACCAATCAGACTAGCAAAAATTAAAAACATTCATAGTATCTATTTGTTGTTCAGATTCAGGGGAAATGATAATTTCGGACATTGTTTCGGGGGCATGAATTATTAAAGTAATCTGACAATTATTATTACAATTTTTAAAAAGATACATTATATTCCAGTTTGTAAACCCAGGTTCGCTTACTTACATTTCTCATGGCTTCCTGGGCCCAACAGCAGAAGTAAGTAAAGACCACAGGACCCACCAAGCCTAAAATAATTTACTTAAAGGAGCACCTCTGTAAATCAACCACCCAAGGGACTGTAACAAATTGGACAACACACAGAGGTGGTCAACACAAGGAACTTCCATTGAGTACATGTGGTACAGGTCGAATCTCTGAAAATTAGGTCAACTTAAGGTAGTGGTCAACGTAGGGAGGTGATCCACTGTGAAGGTTCTACTGTATTTACCCTTTATAGGAAAAGTGTATTGACTCCTAATCTCCCATGGATATAAAAGCACAAGTCTATATAGCTATTTGTACAAGAATGCTTACTGCAATATTATTTGTAAGGACAAGAAAAATGTTAAGTCCACTATTCCACACCATGCAATAGCAAGCAAGTCTTAAAAGCAATAAATTAGGTGGGGAATGGTGGCTCACACCTGTAATCCCAGTATTTGGGGAAGCAGAAGCAGCAAGATCTCTTGAGGCCAGGAGTTTGAGGCTGCAGTGAGGTATGATTTCACCATTGTACTCCAGCCTGGGTGATAAGACACCCTGCCTTAAAGTTTTACCTATTGATTTAGAAGGGTTTCTATAAGGTATCTTTGAGCAATATATCAAAAAGCACATATATGATTCTATTTTTAGGAAGAAAAAATACATTAACCAAAACCACATCCCATGTATATTTGTATATGAAGTGCTAGATTATGAGTATATGAGCAAGGTGAAAACACATGGGAAAATGACACACTGACTTAATGTGAGTTCCTCAAGATGGGGGGAAGTGAAGTAAGCAGAGAGCCAGGATAAAGGAAAAGAAAAAGAGTACACACACAGACACACAAGTATGTTCACGGCCACATTTATGTGTTTATATAAAAATATAATTGTGTCTAAGCATACAAACAATGAAATGAAAAACCAATGGCACTCAATGGAGGGGGTTAAACCAACTGGATGTAGGTGAAGAATTAATATACTAAAAAGTTAAAGATAATGAAATCTAGTAAAATGACAGGCAGATAAAATGTTGGAAAACTTAGTCTACTCAGAGGCCCAGGAGAATACAAGGAGAATGGAGAAAGGAAATGTCAAGGTAATGGCTAAGAATTTTCCAGAATTGGTGAAAGGCCTATGCGCTACAACTCTCAGGCAATGTTAATGAACACATTTATTCCTGGAAACATGGGGTAAAACAGTACAAAAACAAAGGAACTTGTGTTGGGGGTGGTGGGGTTAGGTAGGAGACAAACTGTGCCCAAAGGGAGAGAGTTTATAGCTTTCCTAATTTATCATCGACACCTACAGAAGCCAGAAGACAACAGAATGATAACTGCAAAGTGCAAATGAGAAATAACTACAATTTCCACATCCAGCTCTTCTTCTGAGGAAGGGCAAGATAAAAACCTGTTCAAAGACTAAAGCACTCCAAGGGGAAACCTTCCCCAAATGACTGCTACAGGATGTGGCTTTGGTGAAAGGGAAACTGAAGCCAGCAGGAGGGATTGGATTGCAAGAAATAATGGCGTGCAAAGAAACTAGAAAACATGTTGGTACAGCTAAAGAAGCTTAAATTCAAAAATGTAATAATAAGGCGGGTCTTCCGAGGCTAGAAGTGGGCCTAGTCTAAAATGAGTGACAGCGCTACAGGCCACTCCTTTTCACCAAAGGAATGGAGCTCAATGGCTGACCACCCCTAACTTCTGCAGATCTATTCCCTTGGCAACAGGGCTCTAGAGGGCTTGACCTGATAACCTTGCCACATTCCTCTGATGCCCTGGCAATGAAGATTCCTAGCCTTCGAACTATCCCTGAGAATCGTAACTGACAATTGTATGATTTCCAACAGTGTTTTTAAAAATATATAGATATTCTGAGTCGTGAGAATAACATGAATTGTAGCCAGCATTAAAATAAGTTAAATAGACTAGGAAAGAAAAAAAAGATGATAATGATAGTGACTAATTAATGACAAATAATTAGTTAAAATAATTAGTTAAACTGAAAACATTCAGCCCCAATAACATGAGAGACAAGGCCAGGCATGCAGGCTCACACCTGTAATCCTAGCACTCTAGGAGGCCGAGGCGGGTGGATTGCTTGAGCTCAAGAGTTCGAGATCAGCCTGAGCAAAAAGCGAGATCCTCATCTCTACTAAAAACAGAAAAACTGAGGCAAGGGGAGCGCTTGAGCCCAAGCATGGGAGGTTGCTATGAGCTGTGCCAAAATGGCACTCTACCCAGGATGACAGCTTGAGACTCTATACCAAAAAAAAAAAGAAGAGAGAGAGATGAACACGAGGGAACACTTACTACCTCCTGAGGTCCTGGTATTGACAGGGAAACATCACAGTCTATCTTTAGCTGTTTGTTGAGCAAGCATCCTTTTTAAGGAAGAAAAATATGACTACCCACCCATGACAATCAGGCTTTTTAAGAGGCAGGCAACAGAAACCAATGATTTAGGCAGAAAAAGCATTTCTTAAAAAGAGATAAGGTAGCTCACGATCTCAGGAAGAGCAGCAGGAGCAGAACCAATGCTGCCCTTGGGCTGCAGAGCTGGTCCTCACCACCTGCACTGTCCACACCACAGCATCACATGCCACCCTGGCACCCCTGCAGAGCTGCCTGGGCAATGCAACCTGCTGCAGACCCAGAGGGACATCTCCCTGTGACAGCCTCATTGGGGCCACTAGCTCCCACTCATGGGAACACGAGGCACATGAGGCCAGGGTGGTATGCTTGCACAAGTGCTGCACTGCAGGCAGGGAAAGCAAAGGTCTGCAATTTCCTCCCTTTTACTGAGAGAGATAGGCTCAGCCTTCTAAGACACATGAGGTAGAGAACATTCCCAAACAGAGCATCCATTGAACCACCACCACCCCCCAAAAAAATTGACATATGTCCACTACAACATGAAAAGAATTTAAATAGGAAGCATAACTTCCTGTGGAGGTAAAGGGAAAATGAAGAAAACATAACACAAGGTAGGGAAAGAGGAGGTTGGGAGCGGAGGTATTTCCTAAGGCTGCAATAACAAAGTACCACAAACTCGTTTTGGCCTAAAACAATAAAATTTTATTCTCTTCAGGCTGGAGTCTGAAATCAAGGTGCTGGCAGTTTGGATTCCTTTTTAGAGGTTCAGGCGAGAATCAGTTCTCTGCCTTTCTCCTAGTGTCTAGTGGTTGCTGGAAATCCTTCCATGCTTTGGCTCCTGGATGCATCACTGCAATCCCTGCCTCCATCTGCGTGTGAAGTTGCCTCTCTGTACCTCTGTGCCTCTGAATGTTCCTCTAGACCAGGGGTCCTCAAACTACGGCCCCGCGGGCCACATGCATTAGTGTGAATTGTATTTGTTCCTGTTTTGTTTTTTACCTCAAAATAAGATATGTGCAGTGTGCATAGGAATTTGTTCGTAGTTGTTGTTTTTTTTTTATTAAACTATAGTCCGGCCCTCCAACGGTCTGAGGGACAGTGAATTGGCCCCATTTAAAAAGTTTGATGCCTGCTCTAGACAATGCAGGAGGGCCCTAAGCCAAGTAGTCTCTTATCGTGATTATGATTACAAAGAACTTATTTCCAAATAAGGTCATATTCATGGGTTCCAGATGGACATAGAGTTTAGAATTCAGGCCAGTACAGGAGGAAAAGAAAGGATAGTAATCACTTGGAGGAAAACATGTTTGAAATATAGAATTCTAGTACAGACCTCCTGAGATTCTGATTGAGTGGACTAAAACAAGGAAAGGCCAAGACTCTGCATTTAAGAAGCACCCGCAAGTGACTGTGTGTTGAGAACACGGGTTTAGCAGAAAAGACAAACAGGAAGTAATCTCTTGGAGGTACCAAGAGAAGGCTACAGGGAAGACTGAGTGGAGGAGGTGTCCCCGAGCTAAGCGAGTGGTCACCAGACAGGGTGATTGACATCGGCAGCAGCCTGGCGCAGGGTGTACAATAATACGAAAGGACTGCTGGACCAAAGGGAAAGAGAGGAAGCTGGCTGGAAAACCCAGAGCTCGGAGTTTCTTTCTGTTTCATTTATTGGTCTGCAGAGGAGCAGGTTTGTTTTTACATGTAATCATTAATGAATATGAATTAATTGGAAAACACAGTGCAAGATTTGTTACATATTTTGTCTTATTTCCAAATCAAATTAAATGTGACTCTGTGTCTATTTAGCAGGGTTGGTAAGGCATTTAATATTAGTCATTACTGACAACATCTCTCTCTCCCTAAGAGTCTGATGGATTCTACACATTCAGAAAACTTTATAAAAGGCTTTCTACTTCAGGTCCAGACTTGACATTCAGATGTCCATCATTTGCCCCATCGGGTCCACTTGAAGGTGGGCACCTACTGCTCACAGTATGACTCCCTGGGCCCAACGTGGCCATGGAAAACATGGCTGCAGTTTCCAAAGCGGGAGTTTTAGCATTCAGATCCCAAGTATCTACAAGCCACCTACGTCAGAGACTTGTCACTTTCCAAGATCATGTAGGCACGGGTGCACTTTTCTGGAATCAATTCTTGGGAATCCAATCACACTGCCCACAGGCCACTGGGTCACTGTCTTTAAATGTACCCTCCCTTTGCAAGTCCTTCTCCTTGTTGGACAATCCAGATTCAGAACTCTACTGAGCCAAACCTGTTGAGTCCCAGTAGAGCAACATAAAGGTTGGTTGTTCTACCAGAGGAGTGAGGAGGAAACAAATAATAAACACTGATGATGCTTAATTAGTTCATCCTGCCACGTGTGCTTATGTAAATTAGGGCTTCACGGGCAGCACCTGTGGCTCAAAGGAGTAGGGCACCGGCCCCACATACAGGGGGTGGTGGGTTCAAACTTGGTCCCAGCCAAAAACTGCAAAAAAAAATAATAATAATTAATTAAATTAATTAATTAGGGCTTCATCTTGTGTTTGCATTTGAATACGTATTTGTTTTCCTTTGGGCTGAATGACATAAAGTGACTAGATGCTTCACATAAAAAGGAAAATATATTTCTCCTTCTCTAAGAAACAAGGCAAAAGTTCAGGGTCTGGCACTTATCACGTTTGAGCTACTTTTTCTTTGAACCTCAATTTCTTTACCTGTAAAGTGTTAGGATAATACTTTTCCTTCCTTACTCCTCAAAGGGCTATGAGATTTCATGAAGGTAATATACAAAAAAGGATTCTGCAAATCAAAAGCTGTATTCAACACAAAGCCTTGATATTTCCATGACATCTTACCAAAGGTAGGGTTTCCCTGACTCTCACAAGTAAATATACAGGGCTTGGATCAATCTTTCTTGAATCCTACAGTGGAAAGTGGAGTCCACACCCCACTTGGGAGGCTGCTCTTTTCTCCAATTTCAGGTCTTCATCAGTAAAAGTCAGAGAGACTATAAATACTTGGTGTTTTTTGTTTATGAGGGGTTTATTTTGTTGTTTTTGTTTTTTGAGGGGTTTTTGTTTTGGATTTTTGTTTTTGGAGGTTTTTTTTTTTTTTTTTTCTTTTTGGAGACAGGGTCTGGCTGTTATCTAGGCTACAGTGCCATGACATTAAACTAACTCACAGCAACCTCAAACTCCTGGGCTCAAGCAATCCTCTTGCCTCAGCCTCCAGAGTAGCTGGGTGCCTGCAACAATGCTGGCTAATTTTTCTATTTTTAGTAGAGATGGGTCTCCCTCTTGTTCAGGCTGATCTTAAACGCCGGAGCTTAAACAATTCTCCTGCCTAGGCCTCCCAGAGTGCTAGGATTATAGGCATGAGACACTGTGCCTGACCTGTATTTTGTTTTGTTTTTGTTTCTGCTTTCTTTACATAACCACACTCAGAGTATCACCTTGGCTTTATATGGAGAGAAAAGATGTCCCTGTGAGGCCCAAACAGTCCTGATTTACATCTGCTGTCCTAGCCTAATGATGTATAATCCCCTCTCTTCTCCTTGATCCTCAAAAGTTTTCTAGTTAGATCAACAACACATACGACCTGACTGATTTGGGTAAAGAGATGACACAAAACAGGGTGCCCCATATAATGATCAAACAAATTTCCACTCACTAACATCCTTTTGAAGAAGCACACTCCTGACCAGACCAGACCAGAGATCAGACTTACCTGCTAACTCTTGAAAACTGTCGCCACCTTGTGGCCACAGGCTGCTGTTCCTACAGCATGGGACAGGAAGGCTTCCTTTTCAGAAGGAAGAGAGAAGTAAAATGAACACAGAAGATGCAGGAAGAACCACGGGCTTGAAAACTGAGTATCCTTAACATACACTTTTGTGTTTGTCGATTAAAGAAAATGGTAGCCATGTTCAGGAGACACTAATAAGGCAGGAATAAGGCCTCTTATTTAGACTCAGATTCCAATGAAAAGATTGAATATGGGCATTTTGCAGGTGAAAATGTTTTTTAGATATAAGTTCTACTTAATAGATTAATTAACCCAACATAGTGGGGATTTAATCAAAACAAGTCCACCAACAAATGTTTAATTCTTTTATGAGATTAGTCCACTGAAAGACAAACTATTTTAGGAGAGTAGGTAACAGAGGAACTGTCTGGAAAGAGGGAGAGTGTTTACAGGAAGCTTCCCGCGAGGCTTCTGTGGTTCAGTGAGAAGGGCACTGGCCCCATATACCGAGGGTGGGGGATTCAAACCCAGTGCTGACCAAACTGCCACAATAAATAAATAAGTAAAAATTTAAAGAAAAAAAAAAAGTAAAGGAAGCTTCCCTGAGAATGTGACTTATAAGCTGAAATCTTAAAAATGACGCTGGGAAGGTAAGATGAGGGGCAAAATGAGTGGAAGGACCGAGTGATGGGGGTGGATCTGAGCAAGGACCAGGTGCTGTGTAACCAAGATGACTCACAGCTGGAAGTGTCGCAAGTGACAGTGTGAGACAATGCTGGAGGGGCTGGTGAGCATGTCACTGGGGTGTATTAAGTATTTTCTACTTTCCCATACTCTAGGAGCAATGTCACAAGCAAAGAGAAGAAAAATCTCAGTCGTGAAAAGATTATAACAGTGAAGAGAAAAGACTAGAGAGGGGCCATAATGATCCGAGACAACCACCATTGTAATGGTGAGGAATATTCAATATATGTTGAGCTTAGTCCTGAATGCTCTATGTGTATTGACTCATTTAATATTTACAGAAACCCTATGAGCTAGGCGCTAGCCTTGTCCCTATTTTACACATGAAAAATGAGAATTCTAGAGACCATACTTGTGGCCACGATATGACATTGCCTACAGACAATGACAGGAAAAGTACATGGTTCAAGAGCTATTTCAGAAGTAAAATCAAGAACTGATGATGTGGTAGAGATAGGACTTCAGAGAATATCAAGAATGGCACTCAGGGTGCCAACTGAAGCAACTAACTGTATAGTGGCACTGGAAGAACATCAGGCTTGGAGGTCATAAACTTGACCTCACAGATGTTGAGTTTGACCAGAATTTAAGATTGAGAAGAGGAGACACTGCGAAGGCAATTAGAAATGTGGGCACTATTGGGAAGAGATTGCAGGTGAAGTCACAAATAGGACTGCCTGAGGAGACAGCACAGAGTAAGGAAAAGGGAGCTAGAACTTAGCCCTGAGGAACCCTGACATTTATTTGCAAGCCTATGAATAAGACAAAGGTGCAAACAGACAGGCATGAATAAAATCAGCAACACTAGGAAAATGTAGTGTCATAAAAGGCAAGGAAAACAATATTTCAAGGAACACAGAGACACAGGGAGAGTGCCAAGTGAAGACGAAGGTAGTGATTGGAGTTATACATCTACAAGTGATGGAACGCAAAGGATTGTAGGCCTTCACCAGAAACTAGAAAAATATGGAACAGATCCTTTCTCAGAGCCCCCAGAAATGAATTAACATTGCTGACACCCTGACTTTGGAATTCTACCCTCCAGAACTGTTAGAAAATAAATTTCTCTTACTTAAAAAAAATAAAAAAGACTGTTTCAAGAAGGGAAGAGCAACCACAACAAATGCCGCAGGGAGGTCAAAGCTTAGCACCTGTGGCTCAACGGGCTAAGGTGCCAGCCACGTACACCTGAGCTGGCGAGTTTGAATCCAGCCCGGGCCCGCCAAACAACAATGACGGCTGCAACCAAAAAATTGCTGGGCTTTGTGGCGGGCAATTGTAGTGCCAGCTACTTGGGAGGCAGAGGCAAGATACTCGCTTTAGCCCGGGAATTGGAGGTTGCTATGAGCTGTGATGCCACAGCACTCTATCCAGGGTGACAGCTTGAGGCTCCGTCTCAAAATATATATATATATGTATATATATATCTACTGTATATACCATAAAATAAAATAAAAAAATAGTACTATTTTAATAGAACTATGAAAGGGAAGCACAATGCCATGGATGGTAAATATAATAAAAATCTTTGCCCTATAAAGTTCTGTTCTTATTCAAATTTTAAGAGAAGAAAACTAAATAAGAGAATTGTCTTACTTTTTCAAAGAAAACAGATTCAACTTTAATGAATGTATAGTGAAAGAAGCCTTGGGCTTACCTAGAAATAATGTAGGTCTACTGACTTTTTCAACAAAGTGGTAAACTTCTGGATCATATTGTCATTGCTTCTACAATTACAAAGACAAATAAGGAGAAGGAATGGAGGGGGTTCAGTTACTGATTGCCTACTCTACATAAATATGTTTAATGGATATTTTTTAAAAATCAGACCTATGAGATAGGTATCATTTCCATTTAGTAGACAAGGAAGAGAGAGATGAAATAAATTGCCAATTATCAAGTCACAGCATTTGGATAGGATAGTCTCAGCTCTCTTGACCTTTATCCTAAGATCTAGATTCACTATTTCCCCTGGCATTTCACACATCTGGGCTTATCTCCAAGGTGTCTTCTCAAATATGTCCCACTCATGTCCTCAGTCAGCAATCCACCACTGACTCATCCTTGTCCTTCACCTCCTGATACTAATCAATCACCAAACCCTGTCAAATCGACTGCCGTCTCTCTTCAGTTTGACCCCACAACCACCAGCCTTGCCTACATTATTATCTTTTGCACAAACAAATGCTTCCTATTGGCACAATTTCTTAACAGTCAGATCCTGCAACATCATTCTACAATACCTACCAGTTGAACACTTGCTCTCCTAGTTCTTTCCTCATTCTCCATCTAGCACATTACTCTCCTCCATGTACATTCCTGGATCTCTTACTACTCCTTCTCAGTCTCAGACTCTTTCATCAGCCTATCTAGGAAATTTTTACTAGCCTCTTTGATGTTCTTTAGAGCCTGTGTTTGTCCACTGTATTACTATAAAAGGAATGCCTGAGACTGGGTAATTTATAAGAAAAAATATTTATTTGGTCCACAATTCTGCTGGCTGAGAAGCAGCAGAAGCAGCAACAGCAGATTGGGTGGATCTCTGGTGATGACCCCAGGCTGCTACTATTCATGACAGAAGATAAAGGGGAGATGGCATGTGCAGAGATCACAAGGCAAGAGAGGAAGCTACGGTTAGGGGCAATTCCAGGCACTAACAACCAGCTCTCTTAGGAACTGAAAAAGAACTCAACTCACTACCAAGAGAAAGGTATCAACCCATTCATGAAAAATCTGTCCCTCATAACCGAAACACCTCACACTCAGTCCCACCTCCAACAGTGGGGATCAAATTTCAACATGAAGTTTGGAAGGGACAGATACCCAAACTGTAGCAGCCTATTTTAGTGTGCTTAGAGGCTCTATAACAGAATACCTGAGACTGGATGATTTATAGAGAACAAAACTTATTCTTTCACAGTTCTCCAGATGAATTCAAGATGAAGGTGCTGGCAGGTTTGGTTTCTAGTCCAGGATGACAGCTTTTTCCTGCATCCTCCACAGAGGAGGAACATTGTATCCTCATTTGGGAGAAGAGAAAACCCACCCCCACAGGAACTTAAACACCTTCCATTACGCCTCCCACCACCCAGTCACTATTGGTGACTAAGTTTCCAACATGTGGATTTTGCAGGGAAAAAAACATTTAAACTACAGCAGTGCCACTCCTTGGGTCTATTCCTATTCTATCTTCCTCCTTGGGGAATCCTATTTTTGCCTACCACTTTGACTCCATTTGTATTTTCAACCTGTACCCCTCATTATTTTTAAAACTGATTATTTGTCTAAAAACTATTTGTCCACCTAATGTCCTATAAGCACCTCAAATTGAAAAGTATGCCCTAAACTGGACTCACATCTTCCCTCCATGCTCAATCTCAAACCTATTTCTGTGCACATCCCTTATGATTCAAACTTAAATGCTGAAATCACCCTTCACTCTTTTACTTGCCCTCACAACCCAATCTCAGGTCCTATAGATTCTTCACATTCTCAAACGCTACATGAGCATCACTCTTTCAGTCTGCCAGAAGTTATCTATTTTCTTGCACACGTCAGCTCTGAGACACCATGTTTCCACGGTGCCTCCTTTCTATAGTTAGCATGAGCTTTCTAAGCCATCTGCATCTAGCCCAAGTGCCTGGAAGACTAGTTGGTCAGTATGTTAAGTGCATCAGTGCTATCTCTCTCCATTTCAAACTTCAGTACTCTCTATCCCATAGGCATGAATGGCAAAGCCTTTGCCACTGCATACAAGGCTTTTTGTGATCTAGATCTTTTGTATATCTCTGATATCAAAGCAAGGACACCCCCACCCCCAACAGGAATGAATAACCCCTTATGTACAGTTCTCCAAACAAAGCATCTTCCCATGACTCTGCCGTTGCATGTGCTTTCTTTTTGGAATCCTCTTCCTATCCCCTACCTGGAAAACTCCTACCCCTTCAAGATTCTTAGTAAAGCTTTTGCTGTCCTTCCCTCCATCCTTCACAACACCCTTCCCTGGTTCTCCGTAAATAGCATCACTTTCATAATTCAGTTGAAGTACCTTTTTATACATGATGTAATAATGCACATACTGACTTGAAGAGATGCAAGGGGGGGGGACAGGGAAAGGATGAGGAGACAGCATTCTCATAGCTCACTCAAAACATGCCTCTTCCATTTTCAGGAAACTCCATAGTTAAAGAGGCACTGGACATATTTTGATCTTATTATCAGTCTTCCAAGTCCCTGACCTGGCCCCCAGCTCATGGTATCTTCTCCATCTCAACTCTATCCATCATGTAGAAATTATTTGTGACCATGCTGAGGGGTGACACAATACCCTGGAATGAGTCAGTTCTCAGACTCCTCTGTCCTATGGCTGTATTTACTGTTACTGCTCAGAGCTGCTGGACCTCTAAAATCCTATCTCCATCCCAAACATCCTATTCTATCCACCGTACACCTCATACCCATTTTATCTTCATTCCCTATGCCTTTCTATTCATCTGGTTTGCCAGTGCCTTACAGCTGTAACTTCTTTTACAACCCAGCCCCAATCCCAGGGCCAATGTCCAAAAATCTCTAATGACCTTGCCCTTCAGACACTTACTGCCTCATAAAACCCAATCTGGGCACAATTCACTTTTTCCCATCCTGCATTCTTGGCAGCTGAGCACTGCTTTAAAAAAAGAAAGAAAGAAAGAAAAATAGTAATTACAACTTTAGTCCCCAGTCACTGAAATCATAGCTATTTCAAACAGGCTCTCAAAGGTATTCCTCTGTATTTTAACTTAGCTTTGTTCATTTTCCTCAATCTTCCTGGTGATTCATTCTAACAAAAATGTGACATAAGATCTAAGGCAAAGGCTCGGCACCTGTGGCTCAGCGGGCTAAGGCGCCAGCCACGTACACCTAAGCTGGCAGGTTCGAATCCAGCCTGGGCCCGCCAAACAACAATGACGGCTGCAACCAAAACAAAAATGGCCGGGCATTGTGGCGGGCGCCTGCAGTCCCAGCTACTTGGGAGGCGGAGGCAGGAGACTCGCTTGAGCCCAGGAATTGGAGGTTGCTGTGAGCTGTGATGCCACGACACTCTACCCAGGGCAACAGCTTGAGGCTCTGTCTCACACACACAAAAAAAAGATCTAA